>VMOF01000024.1:28690850-28890492 GCA_011764245.1 Trialeurodes vaporariorum | reverse complement strand
TATACGTTTGATTTCTCCCCAATGTCTAATCAAACTTGACATTTAAAACGATTGGGGAAGAATTTTCCTTATCGACGGGGTTCTATGTGTCTGTACGTCTGTGTTAGTAAGGGGGGGGGGGGTATTTCTCGCATCCGGATGTCTACTTTCCTCAAGGAGGTTTGAACTTTCCCGTAGTCTTTGGTGTATGTCTTTGCACTTTGTTTTCGTCTCGAATTTCCCGAGGAAATCTCCGCTCCTCCGATTCTCATCTCTTCCTCCTGGTGAAAAAAAAGAGAACAAAAAAAGTTGATATAGTTTTTGTATGCAGCTGGGGTTTGGAGCCACGGTGCGGTGCGGTGGTCTCTCGCGGTAGAAAATCATGAAAAATGCTTCAAAACCAACGTTTTTTCGTTCAATATCTGAATAGTAGAGGAATGATGGGGATATTGGCTCGGATTTTACACGCGTCTTATGGGAGAATGCTTATACACGCGTCTTATGGGAGAATCCTTATACACGCGTCTTATGGGAGAATCCTTATACACGCGTCTTATGGGAGAAATGCGTTTAAATGGCATAAAATAGCTTCGATCTTTTTCATGGGTTTACATGGCTGCCTTTTGCATCGATTTAAATGATCCAGCTTTTCGACCGGACTCATACCACCTCCTCCATCCTAACGCTCCTGTCCCCCCTCCCTCTCACCCAGGTCACGCATACACATGGGGAACGGGAGAAACCGTAATATACACGTGGGGTATTTTACAAATGCGAACGCCCATCGCTTTGCATTGATTCATTTTCCGAACATCGATTTCATATGATATATCGAACATCGAATTCATATCGAATACGGACTTCATATTTTTTCAAGACGAACCATGTCCCTCTATCTCTCTAACCTACAGTTTGTTTGAAACTAGACCAAGTCCCTTTATCTCTGCAATTAAATGATCAATTCATCTACATGTGAGCAGGCATTTGACCCCCCATTTACTATGTACTATTAAGTAAGCGCATGGAAGATAGGTTTATTACAATATGATCAATCAACAGCTTCGAATTACAATTGTAAAACGACAAACAGCGTTGAAACAATGATTCGATAGCGCGATACGGTCAGACACGCCAACTTCGATCTTTTTCATGGGTTTATATGGCACTTCGACCTTTTGCATTAATTTAAATGATCATAAACAGCATTTCACACTCTCATCACCTGAATTCTCCTCTCTACCCTCATACTACGTCTTGTACAAGCTTACGAGCTAAACTATATCTCACACATATGTCTAATCTTATAATTTTACAGTCATTTCACCCGGATTTAGATGATTTAAGATTATCCTTCCACGTTTCTATTAACATTGACAAACACTCGAACGAATGAAGACGAACAATCTTAGGAACGATCTGCATGAGGGGAAAATCGGCGGAAATTGATCAAATGAGCTGAGATTGAAAATTGCCGTAAAGTATAGACGATCTACACGAAAAGTGGTGCCGAAAGTTGGAAATACTCAAAATTAAAAGATTCACGGTTTTAACGGGACAAAAAAAAAAAAATCCCTGGAAATCGGTCAAATGAGCTGAGATTGAAAATTTGCCGTAAAGTATAGACGATCCACAGGAAAGTGTGACGAAAGTTGGAAATACTCAAAACTAAAAGATTCACGGTTTTAACGGGACAAAAAAAAATCCCTGGAAATTGGTCAAATGAGCTGAGATTGAAAATTTGCCGTAAAGTATAGACGATCCACAGGAAAAGTGGTGACGAAAGTTGGAAATACTCAAAATTAAAAGATTCACGGTTTTAACGGGACAAAAAAAAAATCCCTGGAAATTGGTCAAATGAGCTGAGATTGAAAATTTGCCGTAAAGTATAGACGATCCACAGGAAAAGTGGTGACGAAAGTTGGAAATACTCAAAACTAAAAGATTCACGGTTTTAACGGGACAAAAAAAAAAATCCCTGGAAATTGGTCAAATGAACTGAGATTGAAAATTTGCCGTAAAGTATAGACGATCCACAGGAAAAGTGGTGACGAAAGTTGGAAATACTCAAAATTAAAAGATTCACGGTTTTAACGGGAAAAAAAAAATCCCTGGAAATTGGTCAAATGAGCAGAGATTGAAAATTTGCCGTAAAGTATAGACGATCCCAGGAAAAGTGGTGACGAAAGTTGGAAATACTCAAAATTAAAAGATTCACGGTTTTAACGGGACAAAAAAAAAATCCCTGGAAATTGGTCAAATGAGCTGAGATTGAAAATTTGCCGTAAAGTATAGACGATCCACAGGAAATAACGTTTAATGGAAATCCATACTTCTCATAGCTTTTAACCAACATTGCTATATCTCATAGCTTTAAAACAAAATCGATACTACTCATCGATTGAAACCAAAATCAATACTTCTGTTCGCTTTTAACGAATATCGATACTTTTCGAAGCTTTCAAACCAAAATCGATACTTCTCATCGATTTAAATCAATGTCGATACTTCTCATAGCTTAAACCAAAGATAGATACTTCTCATAGCTTCAAACAAAAATCGATACTTTTCGAAACTTTAACCGGAAAATTGATACTTTTCACAGGCTTATATGTATTTTTGATCTCTACACGCGTTTAACGTGATGTATCGCGATTGTGAACCTCTCTACCGCAAGCTCTCCACGCGTGTTTCCCTCCCTCCCTCCCCACCACCCTCAGATTGAAATGAATGAAAAACAAGTTTTATTTCGAAAAAGTTCGTTTAAATGGCGACTACACCGTGCATCTTGTATGTACTGACTCGCGACTCTGATTAATTTACAACTACCGAAACACTACCATATGCATAGTTTTAAATCAAAATTGCTATTTCTCACAAGTCTAATACTGATCGCTGACAATCAATAGGATCTAATGTCGAATGTTAAAACGAATCATGTATCCCGATGAAAGAGTGAGTCCAAAGCATTCAGTTATTCACACATCTTGTGAGAGAACGATTTTTACATGTGTTTAAATGGGCGCCAGCTGAAATTCACGATGTGTGCAAGCGTATATGCATGTGTTTAATCATTCGTCAAAATCGAAGTAGTGCCTATTCATCGCGGTGATTATATCATTGAAATCGAAGAAGATCGTTCCAGCTGTAAGCATACAGCACCGTTCACCTCTTTTAACTCACCGAATTTTAACACACGTCTTATGGTCTTATCTCACATTGTAGTAAATGAAAATCCAGCCGAAATTAACTAAAACTATCGCTTAAACGTAGATTTGTTTAAATGGAGCCTTCCAATTAACATCAGGTAAATCGAATTGCATATCATACATCGAAACCGATGACCGTCGTACATACTTCCAGGACACAATTTCCCCACACCTTCACCATCCCACCCTCCCCTCTTTAACGCTTTACAGCTCTCATACTCGAACATCGCCCTATGAATTTACACATTTTCTTGTGAAATAACGATTTTCACATGGGATTAAATGCGCACAGTCTAAATACACCCATCGCTACACCATCGATCGCATTAAAGTGATCTTTCTTATTAATTATCTTTCGCAATTGACAATCCATTCATTATGTACTATCGTAACTTCGCTGCAATTCGAAGGCAAATCGATGCAAATAATGCTAATCGATGCCAATCGACGCAAATCAATGCTAATCGAAGCAAATAAATGCCAATCGATGCAAATCGAAGGCAAATCGAAGAAAATTGACGCAAATCAATGCTAATCGACGCAAGTTGATACAAATCTAACCCAAATCGACGCAAATCAATGCAATCGACAGCAAATCAAGGCTAATTAATGCGAATCGAAGACAAATCGATGGAAATCAATGCTAATCAACGCAAATAAATGCTAATCGATGCAAATTGAAGCCAAATCGAATGCAAATCGAGAATAATCTTCGCAAATCGATGCAAATTAATGCTAATCGATGCAAATCGATGCAAATCGAAGGCAAATCGATGCAAATCAATGCTAATCAATGCTAATCGACGCAAATCGATGGAAATCAATGCTAATTGACGCAAATAAATGCTAATCGATGCAAATTGAAGCCAAATCGAATGCAAATCGATGCAAATCAATGCTAATCAATGCTAATCGACGCAAATCGATGGAAATCAATGCTAATCGACGCAAATAAATGCTAATCGATGCAAATTGAAGTCAAATCGAATGCAAATCGAGAATAATCTTCGCAAATCGAGGCTAATCGAGACAAATCACCGTGTTATTAATATTTATCATCATCACGAATGGAAGCTGGTCTACGGATTAATCAAACAGAATTATGCTTGTAAAACGTCAAACTGTGTTAAAACAATTAGTCTACCTTTTGCAAGGGTTTAAATGTAGCCGTACCTCAAGCTATTTTAAGGTTATCTCCTACCTTTCCATCATCATCATCAGATTTCGAACAAACGAACGATGATAGTAAATTAAGGGTTCAAATCCCACCTCCCTCCTTTCTTTGAACGTTTGACTGCTTATAACCAGGATTTTAATCAAATATGACAGAAATTCTCTATGCTGTTGAACTTATCAACTTTTGGATGAATACATACACACATAAACACACACACACACACACACACACACACACACACACCCACACTGCTACCTAAATTAATGTTTTACTTGCACTATTTATGGCTCATACACGTCATCATACTCTAGCTCACGTATTTTTCACCTCTATGGATTTTACACACATCTATAATATAAGCTAGCTTGGATGTTTATTTTTCAACCAACTACTACCAACTATTTTTCAACTTAGATTTTAAACCAACGGATTTGAGGAAATATACATTATTCTTGAGTAAGGGAGACAACCACACTCACAAGATTAGTACCATACACTAACGATTCAATCCTGCTAACAGTTAACGCTACATCATAACTCTTTACACGTTCCATCAATCATCTGCGCATGTGCGACTACTATGAATAGCAGCTTTTACAGCATTTGAGATAAAATGTAACTGGATGAAAATACAGATAGTCATAATTAAAGTTACACCAACATAAGATTTAAATTCTCAATCATTCCGAGACTTTTCACACATTTCATTTTTCCAACAATGATCGGCTCCTACAAGTTTCATTTCCGAGAATTCACAGGTTTTCATTTAGCTAAGTATCAAGACATTTCACCTCTCGCATGGAAAAATTCCAAGAAACTGAAAGAATTTCTAGGAATTACATTTATGTAATCAATAACAATGAACTCAAAAATACACAAATCTGTAAGGATTTTCACATCATACCTACGATGATTCCAAGACTCGACCCAAGTCTTACGAAATTCCAAGGTCAATCCATCACTTGCTAAAATTCTAAGAAAACGCACCTCTTACAACCTATTTCCATGAATTTACTATTTTATTACCTTCGATTCCGATTTATTTACCTCTGCCAAGTTGAGATATCGTTAATTGTACTTCATAAATTAGCCAATTTCTATACACTTCAACTAATACTAGTGATTACTCTCAGACTTTGTCCCTGAAGCTAGCTAAGATTCCAAGCAAATTTCCAAGGTTCAAATTACTTTTATCTAATATCCAAGGAGCCCAGCACCTATTCCAGCAACACCCACAAGTAATACCCACCTACAGTTAGCAACATTTGGAAAATTCAACAATACACAGCAACAGTCAGCATCATCACTTAAAATGAACCAGCAAATCTCAGTTTCACCCACCATCAGTCAGCACTTCAGCAGCATAGATCGTCATCATCATCAGTCAACAACACCTATAGCAAGGAAAAGCGCACATCACCAAAGTCAGCACCAGCGCACAGTAACACTCAGCAACACCTAGCAACGCGCAACAACACTGACCATCACCATTCATCAATGTACCTACAGTAACCCTTTGTTTCCTACAGTTACCATTCATTTCCTTCAAAGTTCAATCTTTTTTAATACTAGCTAAGATTTCAAGAAGGGTTACCTAAAACCAGCTACGATTTCATAAATTTACACCCCATAGAAGCCGAAATATTTCCATCCATTATTATAACATAATCTCCATCAAGTTTTACCTATATTTCTCTTCGTTGTCATAATATTCACTTCATGTTACTTATGATTTCATAGATTTTTGTTCGGATCAAGATTTTGCAAGTCTCGATGTCTACGATTCCGTGAATTTTCACCTCTTACTCGCTGTAATACCAAATATTTTCATAATTTACCAGCCAAGATTCAAAGATCTCCACCTTTCACTGGGCAAGTTTACATATATTTAATCTTATGGCAAAGTGACACTCTAACATTTCCAAGATTCTCCGAGCATATTTATGTACGTATCTCTAAGAAATTCACCAAGAAACTTCATGCATTTTCACTGTCACTGCATGGTTAAGATTCTAAATTTTACATGTGTTACTGTCTAGTTGAAACTACGGACCAGAGTTTCCCATCTCTTGCCAACCAATCTCATAAAATACCACTTTCTAACGCGTTTTCAAGAGTCCTCATCTACTATCAGCCATGATCTCATCATTTCTAACCTCCAACGAGAGAACTTTACCACATGACTCACTAAGATTCCACAAAACTGCAAGAAAGATCAACGATCAATCTTCATAAATTTCCAGGTACTAATAACTATGAGTCGTGTAAATGTAGTCTCCAAGATACCAATATTCCAATTTTTCATCAAGAAAATCCAAGAAACTTCACCGTCACTGGCTAAGATTTCAAATTTTACACTTGGTACTGTCTAGTTAAAACTACAAACTAGAGCTCTTCGTGTATCACTAGCTAATTTTTAAAAAATACGACGTCTTTACAGCAAATGTTCAAGTATCCTCCCTTATCTACTAACAGTCATGGTCCAATAATTTACTCTCGACGAGCTCAGATGCCAATAATTTTTTCCATGTGACTACAAGAAAGAGCAACAAATTCCTTAGATTTCCAGCTTGTGATATAGTGATACCTACCCATAGTTCGAATAAATTATTTACCTATAAGAAGCTAATATTCCATATTTTCACGAGGAAACTCCACAAATGTCCACAAACATCCATGAGTTTTCGTGTATTTCCGAGAATTTACATGATACTCCAAGAATTTCAAAAACTTAGGTAATTACCAGATTTCGAAGAAACTCCAGAATTCAGTGGCAAAAACTCCAAGAAATGAAGAAAAGCTCTCCCGTTTACTAGATTTTCCTAAGATAACCCACAAATCTCCTACAATATTCTACAACCAACAGCACTCAGGAGCAAGAACCAACAGCACTCAGCAGCAAGAACCGACAACACTCACTCTGCATCACTCAACTACAACTAACAAGATTCAGCAACACTACCCTGCACTACCCAGCACCACAACACAGCCATCATCTGGCAGCAGCATCAGTCAACGAGATCCACCATCACTCAGCAACGAATAGGAACAACAGCCGTAAAAACACTGCACAGCCACCCACACCATCAACAGGCAACAGCATCGTTTTTCATCAACCAGTAACGCCCAGAAACACCCAGACATAGCCAACATCAGTCAACAGCATCCTGCAATGCATAGCAACACCCAGCATCAGTGGAACACACAGGAACAGCCACCAATACCGAGAAAGTGTCAGTTAAGAATCCATGATCACCATCAAGTTTCCAATAGTATACTCCTCTAACACACAGAAAATTAAAGAAATTTCACTTCATGCGATCAAAGTTCCGAGAATTTCCATCGCTTACTCGCTTCGTCTCTAGAGTAATCACACCCTACGAGCTAATATCAAAGAATTTACATATAATATAGTGACGTTACCAAGAATTATGACCTCATGATTAAAATTCCATAAAGTTTCACTTCTTACCGGCTAAGACTCCAGGAGTTTTTACCTAAAACTAGCTATGATTCCACGTATTTTCACCGCCTACAATCGCTTTTTGCAAGAAGTTTCGCCTATTTTTCATCAAAACGCGTATAATAGTCATCAAGCCTCATCTAAGTTTTAAGGAGTTTCATTTTCACAACTCACTGACGAAGGTTCCAAGTTTTGTCGTGTCTTTTCAGTGTCATTTCGGCACTTGCTGAGACCACAAGTCAGCGTTCTGGCTAGACCACGGTGGCCCCGGCCACAGTCAGCTTCAGGCTCCGCCAGAACGCTGACTTGTGGTCTAAGCAAGTGCCGAAATGACACTGAAAAGACACGACAAAACTTGGAACCTTCGTCAGTGAGTTGTGAAAATGAAACTCCTTAAAACCTAGATGAGGCTTGATGACTGTTAAACGCGTTTTGCTGAAAAATAGGTGAAACTTCTTGCAAAAAGCGATTGTAGGCGGTGAAAATACGTGGAATCATAGCTAGTTTTAGGTAAAAACTCCTGGAGCTTAGCCGGTAAGAAGTGAAACCTTATGGAATTTTAATCATGAGGTCATAATTCTTGGTAACGTCACTATATTATATGTAAATTCTTTGATATTAGCTCGTAGGGTGTGATAACTCTGAGACGAAGCGAGTAAGCGATGGAAATTCTCGGAACTTTGATTGCATGAAGTGAAATTTCTTTAATTTTCTGTGTGTTAGAGGCGTATACTATTGGAAACTTGATGGTGATCATGGATTCTTAACTGACACTTTCTCGGTATTGGTGGCTGTTCCTGTGTGCTCCACTGATGCTGGGTGTTGCTATGCATTGCAGGATGCTGTTGACTGATGTTGGCTATGTGTGGGTGTTCTGGGCGTTACTGGTTGATGAAAAACGATGCTGTTGCCTGTTGATGGGTGTGGGTGGCTGTGCAGTGTTTTACGGCTGTTGTTCCTATTTGTTGCTGAGTGATGGTGGATCTCGTAGACTGATGCTGCTGCCAGATGATGGCTGTGTTGTGGTGCTGGGTAGTGCAGGGTAGTGTTGCTGAATCTTGTTAGTTGTAGTTGAGTGATGCAGAGTGTTGTCGGTTCTTGCTGCTGAGTGTTGTCGGTTCTTGCTGCTGAGTGCTGTTGGTTCTTGCTGCTGAGTGCTGTTGGTTGTAGAATATTGTAGGAGATTTGTGGGTTATCTTGGGAAAATCTAGGAAAACGGGAGAGCTTTTCTTCATTTCTTGGAGTTTTTGCCACTAAATTCTGGAGTTTCTTCGAAATCTGGTAATTTCCTAAGTTTTTGAAATTCTTGGAGTATCATGCAAATTTTCGGAAATTCACGAAAACTCATGTAAGTTTGTGGACATTTGTGGAGCTTCCTCGTGAAAATATTAGAATATTAGCTTCTTATAGGTAAATAATTTATTCGAACTATGGGTAGGTATCACTATATCACAAGCTGGACATCTAATTTGTTGCTCTTTCTTGTAGTTACATGGAAAACATTATTGGCATCTGAGCTCGTCGAGGGTAAAATTATTGGACCATGACTGTTAGTAGATAAGGGAGGATACTTGAACATTTGCTGTAAAGACGTGGTATTTTTTAAAAATTAGCTAGTGATACACGAAGAGCTCTAGTTTGTAGTTTTAACTAGACAGTACCAAGTGTAAAATTTGAAATCTTAGCCAGTGACGGTGAAGTTTCTTGGATTTTCTTGATGAAAAATTAGAATATTGGCATCTTGGAGACTACATTTATACGAATCATAGTTATTAGTACCTGGAAATTTATGAAGATTGATCGTTGATCTTTCTTGCAGTTTTGTGGAATCTTAGTGAGTCATGTGGTAAAGTTCTCTCGTTGGAGGTTAGAAATGATGAGATCGTGGCTGATAGTAGACGAGGACTCTTGAAAACGCGTTAGAAAGTGATATTTTATGAAATTGGATGGCAAGAGATGGGAAACTCTGGTCCGTAGTTTCAACTAGACAGTAACACATGTAAAATTTGGAATCTTAACCATGCAGTGACAGTGAAAATGCATGAAGTTTCTTGGTGAAATTTCTTAGAGATACGTACATAAATATGCTCGGAGAATCTTGGAAATCGTTAGAGTGTCACTTTGCATAAGATTAAATATATAGAAACTTGCCCAGTGAAAGGTGGGAGATCTTTGAATCTTGGCTGGTAAATTATGAAAATATTTGGTATTACAGCGAGTAAGAGGTGAAAATTCACGGAATCGTAGACATCGAGACTTGCAAAATCTTGATCCGAACCAAAAGCTATGAAATCATAAGTAACATGAAGTGAATATTATGACAACGAAGAGAAATATAGGTAAAACTTGATGGATATTATGTTATAATAATGGATGGAAATATTTCGGCTTCTATGGGGTGTAAATTTATGGAATCGTAGCTAGTTTTAGGTAACCCTTCTTCAAATCTTAGCTAGTATTAAAAAAAAGATTGAAGTTTGAAGGAAATGAATGGTAACTGTAGGAAACAAAGGGTTACTGTAGATAAATTGATGAATGGTGATGGTCAGTGTTGTTGCAAGTTGCTAGGTGTTGCTGAGTGTTACTGTGTGCTGGTGCTGACTTTGGTGTTGTTGACTGATGATGATGATGATCTATGCTGCTGAAGTGCTGACTGATGGTGGGTGAAACTGAGTTTTGCTGGTTCATTTTAAGTGATGATGCTGACTGTTGCTGTGTATTGTTGAATTTTCCAAATGTTGCTAACTGTAGGTGGGTATTACTTGTGGGTGTTGCTGGAATAGGTGCTGGGCTCCTTGGATATTAGATAAAAGTAATTTGAACCTTGGAAATTTGCTTGGAATCTTAGCTAGCTTCAGGGAAAGTCTGAGAGTAATCACTAGTATTAGTTGAAGTGTATAGAAATTGGCTAATTTATGAACTACAATTAACGATATCTCAACTTGGCAGAGGTAAATAAATCGGAATCGAAGGTAATAAAATAGTAAAATTCATGGAAATAGGTTGTAAGAGGTGCGTTTTCTTAGAATTTTAGCAAGTGATGGATTGACCTTGGAATTTCGTAAGACTTGGGTCGAGTCTTGGAATCATCGTAGGTATGATGTGAAAATCCTTATAGATTTGTGTATTTTTGAGTTCATTGTTATTGATTACATAAATGTAATTCCTAGAAATTCTTTCAGTTTCTTGGAATTTTCCATGCGAGAGGTGAAATGTCTTGATATTTAGCTAAATGAAAACCTGTGAATTCTCGGAAATGAAACTTGTAGGAGCCGATCATTGTTGGAAAAATGGAATGTGTGAAAAGTTTCGGAATGATTGAGAATTTAAATCTTATGTTGGTGTAACTTTAATTATGACTATCTGTATTTTCATCCAGTTACATTTTATCTCAAATGCTGTAAAAGCTGCTATTCATAGTAGTCGCACATGCGCAGATGATTGATGGAACGTGTAAAGAGTTATGATGTAGCGTTAACTGTTAGCAGGATTGAATCGTTAGTGTAATGGTACTAATCTTGTGAGTGTGGCTGTCTCCCTTACTCAAGAATAATGTATATTTCCTCAAATCCGTTGGTTTAAAATCCAAGTTGAAAAATAGTTGGTAGTAGTTGGTTGAAAAATAAACATCCAAGCTAGCTTATATTATAGATGTGTGTAAAATCCATAGAGGTGAAAAATACGTGAGCTAGAGTATGATGACGTGTATGAGCCATAAATAGTGCAAGTAAAACATTAATTTAGGTAGCAGTGTGGGTGTGTGTGTGTGTGTGTGTGTGTTTATGTGTGTATGTATTCATCCAAAAGTTGATAAGTTCAACAGCATAGAGAATTTCTGTCATATTGATTAAAAATCCTGGTTATAAGCAGTCAAACGTTCAAAGAAAGGAAGGGAGGTGGGATTTGAACCCTTAATTTACTATCATCGTTCGTTTGTTCGAAATCTGATGATGATGATGGAAAGGTGGGAGATAACCTTAAAATAGCTTGAGGTACGGCTACATTTAAACCCTTGCAAAAGGTAGACTAATTGTTTTAACACAGTTTGACGTTTTACAAGCATAATTCTGTTTGATTAATCCGTAGACCAGCTTCCATTCATGGTGATGATAAATATTAATAACACGGTGATTTGTCTCGATTAGCCTCGATTTGCGAAGATTATTCTCGATTTGCATTCGATTTGACTTCAATTTGCATCGATTAGCATTTATTTGCGTCGATTAGCATTGATTTCCATCGATATGCGTCGATTAGCATTGATTAGCATTGATTTGCATCGATTTGCATTCGATTTGGCTTCAATTTGCATCGATTAGCATTTATTTGCGTCAATTAGCATTGATTTGCATCGATTTGCCTTCGATTTGCATCGATTTGCATCGATTTGTCTTCGATTCGCATTGATTAGCCTTGATTTGCCGTCGATTTGCATTGATTTGCGTCGATTGGCATCGATTAGCATTAATTTGCATTTATTTGCGAAGATTATTCTCGATTTGCATTCGATTTGGCTTCAATTTGCATCGATTAGCATTTATTTGCGTCGATTTGCCTTCGAATTGCAGCGAAGTGACGATAGTACATAATGAATGGATTGTCAATTGCGAAAGATAAATTAATAAGAAAGATCACTTTAATGCGATCGATGGTGTAGCGATGGGTGGTATTTAGACTGTGCGCATTTAATCCCATGTGAAAATCGTTATTTCACAAGAAAATGTGTAAATTCATAGGGCGATGTTCGAGTATGAGAGCTGTAAAGCGTTAAAGTGGGGAGGGGGGATGGTGAAGGTGTGGGGAAATTGTGTCCTGGAAGTATGTACGACGGTCATCGGTTTCGATGTATGATATGCAATTCGATTTACCTGATGTTAATTGGAAGGCTCCATTTAAACAAATCTACGTTTAAGCGATAGTTTTAGTTAATTTCGGCTGGATTTTCATTTACTACAATGTGAGATAAGACCATAAGACGTGTGTTAAAATTCGGTGAGTTAAAAGAGGTGAACGGTGCTGTATGCTTACAGCTGGAACGATCTTCTTCGATTTCAATGATATAATCACCGCGATGAATAGGCACTACTTCGATTTTGACGAATGATTAAACACATGCATATACGCTTGCACACATCGTGAATTTCAGCTGGCGCCCATTTAAACACATGTAAAAATCGTTCTCTCACAAGATGTGTGAATAACTGAATGCTTTGGACTCACTCTTTCATCGGGATACATGATTCGTTTTAACATTCGACATTAGATCCTATTGATTGTCAGCGATCAGTATTAGACTTGTGAGAAATAGCAATTTTGATTTAAAACTATGCATATGGTAGTGTTTCGGTAGTTGTAAATTAATCAGAGTCGCAAGTCAGTACATACAAGATGCACGGTGTAGTCGCCATTTAAACGAACTTTTTCGAAATAAAACTTGTTTTTCATTCATTTCAATCTGAGGGTGGAGGGGAGGGGAGGGAAACACGCGTGGAGAGCTTGCGGTAGAGAGGTTCACAATCGCGATACATCACGTTAAACGCGTGTAGAGATCAAAATACATATAATCCTGTGAAAAGTATCAATTTTCCGGTTAAAGTTTCGAAAAGTATCGATTTTTGTTTGAAGCTATGAGAAGTATCTATCTTCGGTTTAAGCTATGAGAAGTATCGACATTGATTTAAATCGATGAGAAGTATCGATTTTGGTTTGAAAGCTTCGAAAAGTATCGATATTCGTTAAAAGCGAACAGAAGTATTGATTTTGGTTTCAATCGATGAGTAGTATCGATTTTGTTTTAAAGCTATGAGATATAGCAATGTTGGTTAAAAGCTATGAGAAGTATGGATTTCCATTAAACGTTATTTCCTGTGGATTGTCTATACTTTACGGCAAATTTTCAATCTCAGCTCATTTGACCAATTTCCAGGGATTTTTTTTTGTCCGGTTAAAACCGTGAATCTTTTAGTTTTGAGTAATTCCAACTTTCGTCACCACTTTTCTGTGGATCGTCTATACTTTACGGCAAATTTTCAATCTCAGCTCATTTGACCAATTTCCAGGGATTTTTTTTTTGTCCCGTTAAAACCGTGAATCTTTTAGTTTTGACTATTTCCAACTTTCGTCACCACTTTTCCTGTGGATCGTCTATACTTTACGGCAAATTTTCAATCTCAGCTCATTTGACCAATTTCCAGGGATTTTTTTTGTCCCGTTAAAACCGTGAATCTTTTAGTTTTGAGTATTTCCAACTTTCGTCACCACTTTTCCTGTGGATCGTCTATACTTTACGGCAAATTTTCAATCTCAGCTCATTTGACCAATTTCAGGGATTTTTTTTTTGTCCCGTTAAAACCGTGAATCTTTTAGTTTTGAGTAATTCCAACTTTCGTCACCACTTTTCCTGTGGATCGTCTATACTTTACGGCAAATTTTCAATCTCAGCTCATTTGATCAATTTCCGCCGATTTTCCCCTCATGCAGATCGGTTCCTAAGATTGTTCGTCTTCATTCGTACGAGTGTTTGTCACTTAATGTTAATAGAAACGTGGAAAGATAATCTTAAATCATCTAAAATCAGGGTGAAATGACTGTAAAATTATAAGATTAGACATATGTTTGAGATATAGTTTAGCTCGTAAGCTTGTACTAGACGTAGTATGAGGGTAGAGAGGAGAATTCAGGTGATGGAAGGTGATGAGAGTGTGAAATGCTGTTTAAGATCATTTAAATTAATGCAAAAGGTCGAAGTGTCATATAAACCCATGAAAAAGATCGAAGTTGGCGTGTCTGACCGTATCGCTCTATCGAATCATTGTTTCAACGCTGTTTGTCGTTTTACACTTGTAATTCGAAGCTGTTGATTGATCATATTGTCATAAACCTATGTCTACATACGCTTTCGCACATAGTAAATGGATCAAATGCCTGCTCAAATGTAGATGAACGGATCATTCAATTGCTCAGATGATATAGTAATGTGATATATTTTTAGCATGTGATTGGTGTGGAGCACCTAACATTGTTCCATAGTTGATGGGGTTGAGAGGGTGGGGGGCAGGAGCGTTAGGATGGAGGAGGTGGTCGCAATGCTGACCAATGCAATCCCATGTAAACCCATGAAAAAGATCGAAGTGGGGTTGTGACTATCGACTGTGATTGGGGCACGTGAACTTTCGAAAATAATCGCGGATAATTCAACACAGTTTGTCATTTTCCAAGTATAATCGAAGCATAAGCATTTACTTACACAATAGTAAATGAGTCAAATACATGGTCAAATGTAGATGGAACAATTGCTCAGAAATGCGATACATTTTTTTATTCATTGGCATGTATTAGAGGTGCCGAGAACGCGTGTTATTATATAAGATGCCATTTAAACGCATTTCTCCCATTAGACGCGTGTATAAGGATTCTCCCATAAGACGCGTGTATAAGGATTCTCCCATAAGACGCGTGTATAAGCATTCTCCATAAGACGCGTGTATAAGCATTCTCCCATAAGACGCGTGTATAAGCATTCTCCCATAAGACGCGTGTATAAGCATGTAGATGGAACAATTGTTCAGAAATGCGATACATTTTTTATTCATTGGCATGTATTTGAGGTGTCGAGAACGTTATTATTTATGTCATTTAAACGCATTTCTCCCATAAGACGCGTGTATAAGCATTCTCCCATAAGACGCGTGTATAAGCATGTAGATGGAACAATTGTTCAGAAATGCGATACATTTTTATTCATTGGCATGTATTTGAGGTGTCGAGAACGTTATTATTTTATGTCATTTGAACACATTTCTCCCATAAGACGCGTGTATAAGGATTCTCCATAAGACGCGTGTATAAGCATTCTCCCATAAGACGCGTGTATAAGCATTCTCCCATAAGACGCGTGTATAAGGATTCTCCCATAAGACGCGTGTATAAGCATTCTCCCATAAGACGCGTTTATAAGCATTCTCCCATAAGACGCGTGTATAAGCATTCTCCCATAAGACGCGTGTATAAGCATTCTCCCATAAGACGCGTGTATAAGCATTCTCCCATAAGACGCGTGTATAAGGATTCTCCCATAAGACGCGTGTATAAGCATTCTCCCATAAGACGCGTGTATAAGCATTCTCCCATAAGACGCGTGTAAAATTCGGGCCAATACCGCCATCATTCCTCTACTCTGAATACAAGCATTCTCAGTCAATTAGGAATGGATTTCAGAGATTTACACTTTAAATTATTGCAATGGGAGCTCACTAAGGAGTTTCTTTTAGGAGATGCTCTTATTTCGTCTTCAAATTGCAAGAATTCAAACTGTAATCTTTGAAATTAATTTCTGACTGTGCAAAACCATCTGAAATATTAGTTTTTGACTGATGAATGCCTATGGTCTTGAAGGGATTTTCAAAGTTTTCTACCACGAGAGGCGCAGATTCGCGATGTTAGCCGTGGCTCCTATCTCCGAAACATGCACCTAGGTGTACAGGGTGATTTTGTAAGTTTATAAAAAGGACTCATCCGCAGAATATCCCAACATCAACAAATGCAAATTTCTTGGCAAGCAAATGGCGAATAAACAATATGGTGAAGTGTTTTGAAAAGTTTGTTTCAATCTGGCTTTTTTATAAATTTTTGAAAATGGGCCTAATTGCTTGGGTGGGTCACATCATATGAATGTTACTTTCAAGTAACGCACCGGACCAATCATTAAAAGTAAACAAAAATATGTGTGAAATGGTGCCTGTTTGTGCATTGATTTTTGCACGTTTGAATCGAATGCTGCATGATAATAGATCTCAGTTTGTGGAGAAAAAACTTTTACGAGGGTGGATTTCAAAGTAACTTTACCTATTTTTTTTCTCTCAGAAACTATTAATTAGAAAAAAAACAAACCCAGCGCAGCGTTGAAACGTACGTACTTTCAGCTTTCCAACGAGCTTTAGTTTTTCAAATTTGGCTAACGCGTTGCGGAGATATCAAGGATTTTCCACACCCGTCTCTCCTTCAAACGTGCCCACCTTTTCACGCGCTCCGGAGCTTCACAGAAAACATGAGTTTAAGACTGAAAAAGTATAAATTATAATAGAGCTATTATTTGGTTGAAACAATTTATAACATTGTTGTGAGGCATATTGCCTCATTTTTTGACGTAGTCACTTGCTAGCTAGATTCTTGAATTTTTCATATCGGTGCAGCAATTTCTTTATACAGCCGTCGTAAAATACTTTCCCCATACTCCTGAACCAGGTGTTGACACAAGCTGTTAATCCAGCTTCAATTCATGATGATTGCACTTTCAGCACTGACCTAAAGTTTGAAGATCGATACAAATTAACTGGATCAGTTATCAGTAGAAGAGTAGTCTATTCTGTAAACAACATGCACTCAGGTGTTATTAAGATATCTGATCCGGAGATAAGCGCATCGCCTGCCGAAACTAGCTGTCTTCTGTAGCGCCTGAAAAGGTGGGCACGTTTGAAGGAGAGACGGGTGGGGAAAATCCATGATATCTCCGCAACGCGTCGGCCAAATTTGAAAAACTAAGCTTGTTAGAAAGCTGAATGTACGTATGTTTCAACGTTGGGTTTGTTTTTTGTTTTTTGTTTTCCCCTCGCATTGATAATTTCTGAGGAAAAAATTGGTAAACTAACTTTAAAATCCACCCTCGTAATACGTTTACAGCTGTGTTTGTATGGTTTTAATGGAAGTTTTCATTACTAGTAGAGCCGACCACCCTATAGTGCAATTTTTACTTTCTCGTTGAATTTCGGATGGTCATTCATTCTCTTGCGATTATCCAGTGCAAAATTGAACAAAGCCTCAAATGAATTTGCATAAAATACCCAAATCTGATGCATTATAATCTCATCTCTCAATCAAAAGTGAAATTTGCGCAAACATTAGACGCGTGCTTCGCAGAGTCACACCACAGCTTCAAAATGTGATATTTATTGAGTGAATCACGTGTTAACAACTAAGCCGGCTGTGCTTATAAACACTGATCTCTGTTCTCTAGAAGGGTAAATACTCGGTGTTTAAGCGCACTTGCTGTGTGTCACTCTCCAACTTCCTCTTTTATGTTTCTTCTTTTCATTTTATTTTCATTTTATTTTATGAACTAAATGTGCACTTTGTGGGGGTTTTGTTAGAAAACTTTTAGTTCGGGGTCGTATTGAGAGTTATTTTTTCACAGTTTTCAAGTAAAGTTTTCTTGGCTTTTCTTCGCTTTGCACGTTGCAAAATGTGGCAGCAGCTGGATCTGCGAGCTAATCCAGTTGCGCTCTCCCTTTAGCCGTAGCTAGGATATTGTCTCTCTCTCTCTCCTAGCTCATTTAAACGCATGTGTTAGAGAAGGACAGAGACATGGGGTGAAATCACGTGACAGCCCCTATATCCATCCTTTTCTAACATATGCGTTTAAATGGGCCAAGAGAGATTAATATAATATCCTACCTCCGGTTATGGCTCTCCCGTGCTCGCTGTATATTCACTGCTCCACCTTTCAGACGTTTCAATGCTCGCAGATATCAATACAGCTGAAGCTCGATTCTCTCCGCAGTGCTCCCGACGAGCGAGCGTCCACGCACTCGCACGCAGCGTGCACGAGCGCCAGCTACGCGACGGACGCGCTTTGACGCTTCGACGAACGCGCGGCGAGTGAGCTAGAATCGCTGCGCGGGGCGGTCGCGAAGGTTTAGGCGCGTTTCACAGCAGCTTTTGCATGGAGCATCGCGCGGTCATCTATACGTTATGGCGCGGCTGTGCGGTGCACAGAGTAGGCGCGTTTCACAGCAGCTTTCGCTTGGAGCGGATTGGTGCACGTCGGGTCGTTGGAGTGTTGAGTCTAGCAAGAAGCGAGACAAACAAACGGCGCGGACGCGGCATCCCGCTTCACACAATGCTAAACATTCCGTTCGCGCATTTCCTCCAGCGTTGCCGCTCATACTAAGGTTGTTTCCCGTCTGAATTTTCTGTTTCTCTACGCTGAGTTGGACGCTGTATGGCAAGGTTTGTGTAGAAGCAGGTAAAATCTGGAATTGTTTTGGTTTTGATTCCATTCAGGAAAAATATGGAGCTAACGTGGAATTTTAATTGTTAAGAAGCGTAAGATGATTTCATGACTTTACGGAAAAGTCTTGTAGTATCATGGAAAATTACGGTAAAATCTAGGCAATTTTTGATTTGTATAATTGCTAGACGCCGATTTATTGGACGCCGGAAATGAAGTAGATCCCCACCCCATTCAAATAAATGGCCCAACGAAAAGCTTTGAAATCATCAGTTACTGCTGAAGCAATAGCTTTGTTGATGAATTGCCTATAGTTGATAGATACGCACGCCTGAAGAGATACGTTGTAAGAAGAGCAACAGTTATGTTTGAGATGCATGTTGGACTTTCAGTATCGAATTTTGACACCGAGAAAATACAGTTAATCGATTAATGGTCAATACTCACAGCGTCAGCGTCTTCGAAAAAAAGAAGGTTGTCAACTATCCGATAAAAACTTCTGCGCGATACAATGATGTCAAAAATTGGAAAGAGCAATGAAGAGCAAACAATACGGTTGTTCTGACATCAAACCTCGCAGGAAAAGATAAGAAAAAGTACACCGTAAACCATAGCCGTAGCCATAGGATATTGTCTTTCTCTCTCTTGGCCCATTTGAACGTATGCGATAGAAAAGGACAGAAACAGGGACAGAAACCACGTGACTGCCCCTGTATCCCTCCTTCTCTAACAAATGCGTTTAAATGGGTGGACAGAGAGAAAGACAATATCTTGGCTACGGCTATGCCGTAAACCTTACCTAAAAATCCGCTTCGTCGATTTCACAGACTACCCCTTAGTCTTCTCTATGTAAATAAAGGTAAAGCTTATTGGTTGAATATTCAATCAGCTTTAATTTGGTCAATTTAAATTAGCTCGGTCCTCTCTGAAACTGTCGATAAATGCAGAGCTGTCGTTGTGCGTATAATTAATCGCGTTTGCAATTCACCGATAATTCCACCGTTTGAAAAAAATATTACGCATAGTTCAGTTCAGTTCATGAGTGCAAAATGCACGAAAATTCTCGCATCTGTAATCTTTTCTCGATCGGATGGGAGTTGTCGCTGTCTTTAAAAAACTTGCGGATTTTTTAATTAATTTCGCGGCGTTACCACAGACTGTGAAAATATGACAGATCAGAGTATTTTCGTTCATTACAAGTCATTCACTGATCTGAACTATGTAATATTTTCTCAACGGGAGAAATCATCGGTGCATTAAAAAATGATATTTATGATGCGCATTGGTATCTCTTTGTGGCCAACGTTTAGCTTTTGTATACCTATTTTTTAAACCGATCCAATCAAATCTGACAGCTACGCCACGTATATGTAAGCGAGAGTGAAAATGTGACTTGCCTGTTGTTCGTACTTATACATCCGAGTTCCAACGGGAATCGCCGAATTGCTTTTTATTTCCGTTTTCTCTCTTTGTGTCATGGTGCGGGTGGAAAGTTTTTAATGAGGAAAAGCGCTCAGCGATAATTATAAACCGAAATCAAAATTCTTTTCAGTTCTTGAAGAAATTCGTCCCGGACCAGGAGTCTCCGAAGGTGGCACTCTGATTGAGTTTTGACGTGACGCGTACTTTAATTAATGAACGCACGCATGCCTCTTTACCAGTGAACTAGAGTAAACAACAAATTTAAACATAATTAATAGAAATTACGGGTGATAATCAATTTTATTTATTCTCTCGTTTTGCGATAAATTTGGACTGGCCGCACGCAATAGCAGTTTTAAATTTTTTTAATTTTCATGGGCGGCGCCTATCATGTTCGAAAATGCTGAAATAAAATACATTTTTCGTTTTCTTTGCGTTCCATCTTTGTAATCACAGTCCTGTTTGGCCCCTTAAGTTGAGAAAATTCCATTTAATTGTAGATAAGTTGTTGGGTTCGTTTTTTTTATTTTTGCCATTATGGATTGTATCACAATTTTTCCCCGGTTCGCGGGACTCCTTTCATTTTATTCTCTCATGGATCCAAACTAACTATACTTTGGTTTAAAAAGTCTCTCCTCAAAGGTCAAATAAGGTTATATGAAAATTAATAATTAAAACGTACTTCGCTTAGATAATACTTGCACTACGTGCAAGTAATTATCTTTTCTAGGATACTATGCGTTTGCGAACATTATGATTAATTTGATTGTCGCTGCAAGTCTGCAGAGTGCAGAATCTTTTTAACATTTTGCGGAAATTTTATTTAACTTGTTTCCTCTCGGCAATCTTTAATTTTTTTTTCATCATCTTTTCTCCGAATTTAATCTGTCATTGTAAGGCAGCTGTAGGACTAATATAGTAGAAGTCAAATTGACGACGCGCGCCAAGATGTTTGACAAATTATATCCTAAAATTGTTAGAAACCAGTATGCCAAAAATGTGTGATTATTTGATTTGAATTATTTATTACAACCTGTCCTTTCTGTCTTAATTTCAGTCTGATCGTTGAATGTCATTCCTTACGTAATGTTGCCTGTAATATTATCTCTTCAGCTCCGCCATGATTATCAATAATTTATCTGACAGAAAAGTCATTCGATGAAAGTAAAGCCCGCACAGAGAAAGAACTTGGCGTCAGAAGTCGTCGAAATTACTGACCTGTTTTTGCCGTTCGTGAACCTTGAATCAGTCAAACCAGCTGATCAATGCTTCGCCGACGGATTTATGCACGTATTAACTTAGTAATTGATTGTCCATTCATTATAAATGTCAAAAAATGTCCAGTCAGTTCATTGGAAGTGCTGTGATGATGGATTGACACAAAGCGAATGCATCCGTGCGGTGTGCATACTGCGTAAGGACAAGCAGCCACGTAAGTCCTGGGTCGACGATTCGATGCAATCCGCTTTACACTTAAAACTATCGAACTTAACCCTCTGTTTTCTTTTCATGTCTATAAATCGAGAAAGGGCCGGGTAATGTGTAATGCGGGTTGCGTCGAATCGTCGACGTAGGACTCATTAGACTGCTTGTATATACTATGACCTTCAAAAGAAAGTACCCTGGTCAAAATTTTTACTCTTTTAAATCTTGACAACCTTCAA
This sequence comes from Trialeurodes vaporariorum, assembly GCA_011764245.1. Taxonomy (NCBI): domain Eukaryota; kingdom Metazoa; phylum Arthropoda; class Insecta; order Hemiptera; family Aleyrodidae; genus Trialeurodes; species Trialeurodes vaporariorum. The sequence goes on along the minus strand of VMOF01000024.1, from coordinate 28,868,576 downwards.
ACCATGTTGCAGTTATCAAGTTTTCAAGGACTAATCAGAATGCCCCTTTATAGTACGTCACGAAAAATCGAAAGTTTAATTGAAAATAAAGGTCAAATTTAACAGTCAGAATTTCAACCTGGGTACTTTCTTTTGAAAGTCATAGTAAGGATCTACTCCTACTCGTCTACTTTGAGACAACTTTCTTATTAAAACTCGTGAGACTTGTAATCGGTCCTTTTGATTTAATTTTTTTTTTTTTTAATTTAAAGATTAACGTTCAAATTTTCAAGTTCGGAAACCCCGCGTTGATGCGTTGTGACGTCACAACATACACACATTTTTGCAATTTTACCCCAGTCCCTCGAATCTCCGAAACCGGGACGGGGGGGGGGGGGGGGGTTAGCCAAAAGCATCTTTGCTCTCAACTTATCAAAGACTACCATTTTCTTAATTTAAAACACCAAATTTCAGACCCTTGCAACTGTCCTTCCCTGCATTTTTTTGGTTTTATGAGAAGGTTCCTTGTCTAATCCGAGAGCTGGAGTTTGGTTTGTGCTGTAGTGGAGATGAGAAATTTTAGGGAAAACATTGGGTGTTTTGGAATTGCATGATATAGTAGCAACCCTTTTGGCTAAAGTGCCCAAAAAATTACTGGCCATGCTGTCGATCGTAAGTTGACTGTGTGTTGCTTACCGACCAATCAGAGACGGCGATTCGCAACTTAAACGCTCGGCTTACGGGCAACGTATAGGATAACTGAACATTTTTTATGGCCCCTGTTCCACTCTATCTTACGTCATAGCGGCGAAAAAAAAGAAGAAAAAAACTCTGCTTTTCAACGCTCCTTTTCCATCAATTCGTGGAGTACCTACACTTCTTACCGCACACATTCTCATAAATAGTGCTCTCAGTTGATGACTTCGGAAGCAAAACGGCTTTTACTTTCCTCGACTTCATCTCTTTTATCATCTGTGCAGCTTTCCGTTTCCAACGGAACGCCGCGCGGCGCCCGCTGCCTCTGAAACGGAATGTTTCGGTAGACGGGCTTTAAAGCGTTTGGCAGCTCTCGGAAGAAGTTTCCTCGACTTTTCACGGCTCAGCAAGCTCATTGTACCCAGTGTTGTCATATCGTCGTCAGAACGGAAAAGAAAAGCCCAGAGACTATAGTATGGAGACCCCAGCACACCATATGCTTCCCACACTGAGAAAAATTTCTCAATCTGTTGCCGCAACCGGATCTCTTGTTCATACCTACTTAACCGGAATTCCTCTTATTTTATCAATAAATTTTTGTTATTTCAATAGGGATTCCTGTTGAATCAACTGAAATTCTGGCCAAGTAATAGGAATTCCTGTTGGAATAACAGTATTTCATGTAGAAACAACAGGAATTCCGGTGAAGTAAGTATTAACAAGACGTACGGTTGAATTAACCGGAAAATGTTTCTCAGTGCATGTTAAAAAAGTGAGGCGAGTTGCGGATACTCCTATTTCGTTGGGGAGTCACCAGTTTCAATAACAAACAGTCGCCTATTGGTGACATTGGCGGATACAGGGGGGGGGCGAAGGGGGCGACCGCCGCCCCCCCCGGTTCGGCCAAAAAAGTGCGAAAAGTGGGGGGTTGAAGGGGGAAAGCGAGAGTGAAAGAAGAAAAAGGGGGTCACTAAGGGGCAAAAATCCCATGTTCGCCCCCTCCGTTCGTAAGGGCTGGAACCGCCACTGATTGGTGAGCAGTGAGCACAGTGAAAGGCTGTGTAATTGGCCCTAGGTTCCAAAACGAAAACGGGAACAGGGTTTGTCTTGGTTTTGCTTGGTGAATTCAAACCACGCGCTCCGTATATCCGTGTATATACTAATCAAAGCCTTCCTTCAACGAATTTTCGCGATCCAATATGATTAACAATACCAACCTAACCGACAGAATTAAATTCCCTCCGGTTTTATAGACTTTAGATTAAGTAGATAGACTTTAGATCAAGTAGACTTTAGATCAAAAAGCTATAACTTTTAGATCAAGTTGGTGTTTGCGGGGCATCGATGACATCAATGCGATTTTGAATTCTCCTTCGGACTTTCAAATCGATTTGATGTGATGTCATCGATGCCCCGAAAACACCATAAAACACAATTGAGTTTCCTCGAATATGACGTTACCCGCGTTGTTCTGATGCAAGGTTGGCAATGTTGGCATTGGTTCTGTTCAAAAAAGTGAATGTATTTGATCGCGGAAATTCGCGTCTTTTTGCTCATCATTCAACCATAGGTGACTGTTGGCGGTTGTTCCGGTGAGTCCCAACCAAAATTGAGCTGGGAAAGTGGACACCTGTCACAAGCTTTTTGCTGCGTCTCCATTATTTGTCTCTATGGGAAAGCCGTGCGACGGGTGCGGATGGCTTGTTCTCAATCGTATTGTCATGGAACCTTCGGGAGTTTATATCGATTATCTATCATGGAACCTCAGAAGAATCGATTCCTTTTTGTAGGTGTTTACTGAGTAGACATCGATACATCGCGACTTCGTGAAATCTGGCACCGCTGATAGTTTAGTCTTATCGTTGATCTCGGATCCACCGTCCGAACTCCTCGCGTGCTTCTCAACCACGGATGTGTTTCCGAAATGTTTTTTTTTTTTTTTTTTTTTTTTTTAATCGTAAACACGCTGTGTTTCACTTCCTATTTACATTTGTCTCCTCCTCACCATGCTCCGCGAATGCAGTCGAACACGAATTTTCAGAGTGGTGCAGTAATAATTTTGACAGGCGCCTAATAGCGCCAAGAAGAAGAAAAAATTACGAGTCTTTCGCTTTTTCTCCCCTCCTCGCCCCCCCTCCTCTCCACTAGCCACTCGCGCACGGGTGCTTCTAATTAGATTTTAGTCCGTTTCAGATTGTGCGTAATGAAAGTGCAATCTCACGAACTCACTATTTACACACTCGAAGTGGTTCGACCCACCAGCGGACGGATCCAGGAATCTTCCTGTCTCCCTCTTTGCTCTTTTCAACGCACGTACTAGAAAAAGATAGAAATCGGGGCACAAGTCAAGTATATTTGCCCTCGCCTCTGCATGCCCTTTTCTAACACTTGTACTGAGAAAAATTATCCAGTTAGTTCAACTGGACGTCTGTTTAATACTTACCTAAACGGAATTCTTGTTGTTTCAACAGGAATTACTGTTATTTCAACAGGAATTCGTGTTACTTGACCGGAATTCCTGTTGTAGTAACACGAATTTCTTGTTAAAATGACAGGAATTCCGGTTAAGTATAAGTATTAATAAGACGTCCGATTAGAGCAACAGGAAATTTTTCTCAGTGATGTGTTTGAATGAGTAAAGAGAAATCGAGACACATTTCTTTATATCTGCTAGTGAATTTCAACCAAAATGACTGGCGAGGCGTATAGCGTGCAATGTGCAATAGTTTCCTATCGTCCATTTAAACCCGCAAATTACGCCTTTGAGTACAACCCCTCATTCCATTTATTGCTGACCTCGATTTTTTAATACTTGGAATGGACGACAAAGTTTATGATGAAATTCAATCCCTTACCTACCTTGATTTCATTCAATGAAAAGTATTTTACTTTCCTGAAACTTCTGTCCTCCTGTTTTTCAAATCAGAACTTTAGTTTTGCCGCAACTTGCGGTTATAAGAATTGACCGCGAAATGACCGCTAAGTGATTGTCAGCCGCCACATTTTCAATTTCAGAAAATTAGTTTATGATGAGTTTCAATTCCTTACCTACATTGTTTGAAGCTAATGAAAAAAACAATGTTTCTCTGAAACTAAACTCTGAATTTAAATCACAAATTTAACACCCGTCTGTAATCTAAAGCTCCTCGGAACGATCATTTTTAGAACTTTTACCTTCCTCTAAAGTTGGTTTTCAGTGGCCTGTGACGATACCATCCTCATTACTCATTCAATAATTGTTCCGTATTTTACGGAGAGATGAAATTCCACCTCTACATCTGTCATAATATGTACCTCCCCTTTTTCCCATTTTCGCAAAAATGTGCCCTTTCGTTGAGTTCCCCTTATCTTGGACGTATTCGAGGGTGGAGGGGGGCACTCCCCGGACCCATAAAAACGCTTATTCAAGGGAGAAGAGGCGGCAGACTGCTTGAAAATGTCAAAATTGGACCATAATAATTGAACTTTTGCCCCTGATTAATCTAGGCACCCCCTTACTTGGACTTTTTTCTGAAACAGGTATTGCGGATTCGTACACTTCTATACGTCAGCTTTCATAGTGAAAAATTGCCGGTAATTCAAACATGACTGTACTGTCACACAGAAAAAGAAGGAGAAAACACTTTGGTAGAGGTGACAAAACCTTTGGTGGAAAAGTGACCCAACAAAATTCTTTAGTTGAAAATAATTTTTGTCAGGAGTACAAAACCGTTGGTTACCTCTATTAAAGTCTTTTGTTGGATCATTATTTTACTGAAGGTTTTGTCAGCGCTACCAAAGCGTTTTTCTGTTTTTTCTGTGCCCTTCTCTCACCTTTGAACCTATACATATGCTGAAATATCGATTATTTCGAACTTCGATTGAACGAACTGGGAATCGATTCTATTCCGTTTATTTATTCGTAGAATGTCAATTATCGGCGTCGCATCGTGATTCACGAACCGCCAACTGTGTCAGCTACCAGATTCATTCACATACCGTTCCGCAAAGCATTGAACTGTAATGCCAGCCGTTTTCGTTCGTGTTAAGTTTAGCGCCTCCGCTTCGAATCATCTGACGTATTAATGAGCTCGATAACGTCATATAATGACGCTTCGGTCGTCGGTGTTGGTGTATCTCGCTCTCTGGTGGTGCGTGGTGGTGACCGCGAAAGATCAACAATCAACATTGATGACGCGCCGAATCGCTAATTTACTCTCGGCTTGTCTCAATCGGAGCAGGTTCCAGACGCGACTGGCGCCCAGTGGTATCCGAACATCTAAAGTAAGAATCATCTTTACTTAGATACACGGTTTTAGTGCGAAGTCAACGGTTGGCCAACAACCTTATCAGTGCATTCATCAGTGCAATCAGTGGCGTGGCGTGCAATGTGGCAACGTTGTTTTATATCCATTTAAATCCATGTAAAAGGTCGAATGCGAAGGTGTTTGTCGAACACTCAATGGTTCGATTTTTTTCATGGGTTTTAATGGGCACAATACAACGTTGCCAAATTGCACGCCACGCCACTGGTCGCAATCAGCTGTGACAAAACTTGCGTAGCGTTCCAAACTATCTCACTCACTCTCCCGGTACCCCTATGCATAGCCATCTCTTTTTATTGTTGAAAATTATATGCAGGGCCTTGCTACAAGACATTTCATCATTAAAATCGCATTGAAATGACTAGATAAATTCATTTCTGCCAAAAAATTTCTCAGAAAATGTCTCCGTCTACGATTTTTGCTGTGAGAGTGCGAGTCGTCAACGGATGACATACAATCTCGAACTTCGTTGGAAAGTGGCCTGCTGCCGAAAATTATTCATGATTATCGTCTTATTTGTTCCGAAAACGGTAATGATAATCCCATTGCGCGTCCAAGTATTGCGTCAGCGTTAATTTGTCGTCGCTTGTGGCTTCACGAGTTCATCACATAGTTGCCGGTTTTATCAGACGAAGAATTAAAACGATCGTCAAGTTTCAAGTAAATTTTGTAACCGCTTAAAGAAGTAACCAGTTATTTTTTATACGAATACATTTTAACCCTTCAAAATTAAGTATGAAGAGAGTTAAGCCGTTAAACGTCCTTCTTTCATTGCGTCTTCTTGGTCGATGTAGCGTTAGCTATACACAGTGTATACAATATACATGCAGGCCGTCTGGCTCCTCCAGCTAGAAAAACAATTTTGGCTAAGGATTCCTCCTCTGTTCTTGCTTCATCGTAGGATTTGCTTATTTTTTTCAATTTTAAATTATTAATTTAGTACTTGTTTAATGTAATGAATTAATTGTTTGTTTATGGAGTGGTCAAAAACTGGAGGGGGGGATTAAAATCGCCGGAAATTTGCCTTTTTCTGGAAGAAACGGGGGGGGGGAGTAAAGGCTCGGAGAGGAAAAAATAAAAGGGTTTTTCCTGAACAACACCACCGCCAGCTCTCCTATATCAATACGTATCAATATGTATCATTGTCGGTTGATCATAATTTCATTTGAGGTTACTTATTGTTAGAGAAAGAAATACGCAATACACGAACCGCAAGAAACATACTCTGGTTTAGAGTTACTTCCTGATGTAAAGGCAAAGCCCTTGGTCCGGGCTGTAGTCAATAATTTTTTTTCGGGGGAGGTTGTACACTTGTACAGATCTAGAACTTTTATCGGGGATAGATGCAGCTCAAGGTTATAGATTAAAGAGGTATGCTCATCTGACTTAGCGCCTCAAAGTCAGTAGCGCGAAGTTCAAAATCCAGATCCAAGATGGCCGACAAAAGCAGAAAACATTGTACACTCTTTCCAGAAAACATGGGGCTCCCTCTCCAGAAAAGCAGGAAATAGTCCGATGTTTTCTGGAAAGAGTATACAATGTTTTCTGCTTTTGTCGGCCATCTTGGCTCTGGATTTTGAACTTCGCGCTACTGACTCTGATGCGCGAAGTCAGATGAGCATACCTCTTTAATCTATAACCTTGGATGCAGCTCTTCTCCTCTCCCCTTTCCCCTTTTCCCTTTTTCCTCGCATTCTATATTTGTCTCAATTTTTCTGACAACTCATTCGGGGGGAGGGGGGGGGCTGACAGACCTCACCATCACCAACCCCCCGGCTTCCTGCCATGGTACGTGGAGCCCAAAGTTGGGCAAATGGGATTCGAGCACCGAAACTGGCCTATGCCGACTCACAATCAGCCGAGTGCTTTTAGTATTCGATCTGACTCACCGAGTACTCGAAATTCAGAAAGTTTTCAAACCCGTTATTAAAGAGTGATCTGTGATCTGTAGCTGTTTTTTTTTCCTTCTTCTCCTTTTTTTCAAAAATCAAGGGTAATCTTGTTTAATCATACAGTAAGGTATAACCATAAATGATGTTTGATTTTTGAAAATTATCGTAGATTTTTTTTTTTTTTTTTTGGTTTTGTTTTGTTTTGTTTTGTTTGTGCGGGGGATTGAAACCCTGATTTGATACCTTAACCCTCAACCCACTTTCAATCCGGACTGAAACCCCCACACGAATCTAGCTTTTATCTCTGATTCAGCACCTTGTGCGGGGGATTGACACCCTGATTTGATACCTTAACCCTCAACCCTTTTTCAATCCGGACTGAAACCCCCACGCGATTCTAGCTTTTATCTCTGATTCAGTACCTTGTGCGGGGGATTGACACCCTGATTTGATACCTTAACCCTCAACCCACTTTCAATCCGGACTGAAACCCCCACACGAATCTAGCTTTTATCTCTGATTCAGCACTGTCTTTGCACTCGTAGACGAGGCGCCGAATGGATGGGGCAAGAGAGGGGTCATCCCCCTTCCCCATAGATTGTAAGCAAAACCTTTTCATCCGTCGATTTTCTGACAAATGAGTTGACACATGCGAAATTTTAGGGAAAACGTAGCCCCCCCTCCCCCCAATCTTTCTCTCGCAGAAAATTTTTTTGCGGGTTTATACGCATTTTAACCTCGTTTGATCTCTTTTGCCGCACGTCGAAGCTCCTCTCGCATCACAGGAAGACTCCCAAGAAACGATTGCCACTAAAACTTGCTCAAGCACAGTTGTCAGATTACAGCTACAAAAAAGCCCCTTTTTCTCCTATCAGAGTTCGTTTTTGTTTTGGAGGTCATATCGTATCGACGTTTCGTAATCTTTGACGGGCTTTAATATCATTTTCCTTCAAAACCTCCGAAAGAACAGCGTATCAAATAATGCAAACAAGTTAAAATTTAATGAAAACCATGGCTTAAAAGCTTCAGTGTATATGTTTTTCGTAATTTTATATTCTTTGGGGGTAGTAGTGAAGAATTTCTTGTTGCGACACAGGTTCTCCTGTTTTAACTGATCTGGATGGAAATTCAGGCCATAGCCGTAGCCAGGAAGTTGTATTTCTCTCTCATCGCCCATTTGAACGTATGTGTTAGAAAAGAACAGAGATAGAGGCTAAAGTTACGTCAAGTCCCTCTCTCCATCCTTTTTGAACTCATGCGTTCAAATGGGCGACGAGAGAGAAAGTCAAATTCCTAGCTTTGGCTATGATCCAGGGATACCGACAGGCGTGATTTTCACTAAATTCCCGATTTCAACGGTATGACTTTATCAGTGGACGACAAGAATCGGCAGTTAAGAAGCTGCACCACCATAGCACCTGAAAATACTCTGATCTGTAATATTTTTGTCCCCCCCCCCCTTGTGAATTGCCTACCTTTGAATTTTGGAATTGCGTGAAAATATGTGCAGAAAATAGTGAATGTGGGAAAAGACAAAGATTACAGGTCGGCACTTTTTTTTTTTCACTTGAAATTTGTTCGCAGAATCTGGCAACGGCGCTTGTCGTTGAGTCGCCGGAAGAGTTTCCTTTTTTGGAGTGATCGGCCACGGCTCGCTGTTTCATGCGTCAACCCTTTGTTTGTTTGCTGCTGCCGCGTGGCCATACTGATGTTACGAGGTCCGCGGCCGCATGAAATTCCTAGAAAATGGTTGGTTCATCATCCTGTAAAGCAGGGTCACAGATTCGGCAATTCTGCAGTCCCTTTGAGCAAACTTCCTTTCGCAAACAGTTTGTTTACTTCGATGAAATCTCGGGAGCAACCAAAATATCAGGGCAAACAGGTAAGAGGCACTCGAGCCTTCATTCCTACACCGCATCGGTATTCGGTATCCGCATCAATCAGCGTTTGAAAGTTCCTTCAAACCGCATCTCTGTTGACTGGTGACCGCTGTGCCATGTGCATCGATTGAATGTGCGTTGCCGCGTTTGAGTTGGTAACTTTAAATTCTTTTTCTTTTATTTGGGTTATTATTTGAAGAAGTTTATACTGGCATCAACCGCTTTTGGGCCAAGCCCGAGTACACTCGTTTTTCTCTTTTAGCCTATTTTACATTGTTTCAGTCTTCAAACGCGACTTCTGATGAAAAACCTTACTAGAGCGCCTTCAATTCATCGTATCGGCAATTCCAGATCCCCCGAGTACGAACAGTTAACTACCTTCCCTATCTAAACGGAAGAGCGATTTTCTTCTGAACTAACCTGGTCCTTAGATGGTATCCCATCTTGCATGGACCTTCAGCCATCCTAGTGTTTATTTTTCCGTAGACATCGTCGTGTTGTGGGGGGGGGGGTGTCAATATCCACGCCTTTCCGAAGTGCGGAAACATCAGATATTTTCACCCCGGCCGGGGTGCATATAACGAAATTATGACGACGCTGCATGTGGGAAATTCCACATGCAGCGTCGTCATAAGACACACGATTTTTGGCAACGTTGCTCGAGTGTATCTCCGGAACCGGGATTCTGGGAGAGAAGCCTAAGGCACCTTTGTTCTGAGCACGCAGCTCGTCAAATACTTTGGTTTTCTATGTTTAAAGGAAAAAATCCAGACCCACGCCGTAACTGCCCTATGTAATAAATATCTGCTTTACTTTTTTTTAAACCACCCCCCCCCCCCCGGGAGAGAAAGTATTGTCATCACGAATTTGGAGGTTGGGTTTTTCTTTGTTTTTTTTTTGTTTTTTTTTTTTTTTTTTTTTTTTTTTTTTTTGGCAAACATGATTTTTTTAAAGATTTTGGAAGCTCTAGCTCGATCGATCGATACCTAGGGAATATTTACGCACAGTTTGTTCACGAAGGAAACCCCTTATAGTACGCCTAATAGAATAGGTATACGTTCTCTAACATTTAAACTTTTTGTTTGTGACATCCTGTATACATGCTTTTGAATCACCCGCGTTTTCGTTCCCGAAATCAAAGAGTCTTCCCTAAATTTGGCAACGGGCAAGTTGTTACGCTTCGCGTCGCTTCGTATCGCATCCCGGCGGTAAAATGGAGTGGTAAATTTTCTCGGCTGCTCCATTGCTACCAACTGCTTAGCAGCTTGGCCGTGGATTATGGTCCATTACTCCCTTAATTGATTTTGATCGGCTCTCATTTTTCCGTTCCTTCTCGAGCTGACAAATTTTTCACTTCCTCCAATCTACTTCCTCACCGTGTCATTGTCTGTCGTAATACTCGTATAAACGTCTTCGCATCATTCGAACCTTCTGTCGCCCTCACTTTCCGTATATCTTCTTGATCTTCTTGTGACCAAGAGACCCCGTTTCATTAAAAGCGATTTATCGTATCGATTGGCGTCCGAGGACGTCTGGTTCCAAACAAGCTCTGATACGATGTATTTACCCCCATAAGCACATTTTTGTACGAAAATTTAGGTTATTAAATCAAACATTAAATGCGACCCTCTTTGCGACGTCCTCGAAAATGCTTAATGGGTCTGTTGCGTACTTTTGTTACATCAATATAACTCATTGTTTCTAACGTAAAACTCGGCGAAAATAACGATGCGCACATCAAAAACTTTCAAAATCCACTAATTAACTCAGAAAATACCTTCCATTTCAAACAACCCGCGCTACACTAGACACTAGATCACCGACTTATAACTACATAGATGGAACCATCTCGTTTATGTAAACGCATGAACAGAACTTACAAACATTGGAATGTTTCGTTTAGATGCGTACATTTCTTATATTATTTTTTAATCATTGATAAACCGTAAAGACCATACACCAACTGCAGCCAATAACTCATGTATTTAGAAGGGAATTCCATCATTTTGTAGTTACGATGTTGTTTACTTATGCACGGTGGTTCCGTCTATGTCGTAGTATACCGGTGCAAATAGTGTCTAGTGTAGCGCGGGCTGTTTGAAATTGAAGTGATTTCCTGAGTTAATGAGTGGATTTTGAACGTTTTTAATGTGCGCATCGTTATTTTCGCCGAATGTTACATAAGAATCAAGGTTTTATATTGTTGTAGCAAAAGTATGCAACAGACCCATTATGCCCAGTTTCACGACTAAAACTGCCGAAATCAACGTGAGATTTCAGATTGAACGGTGCATTTGGAGGATGTAATCAGCCGAATTCTCGCCAGCAGGCTGATTATGAACGATCGTATCGTTATACAATCGAGTCGATGATCGAGTTCTTGTCATATTCTTATGAGTGGTGTCATTACGATAGGTTTCAGAAACCCTCTCAGCTCTACGGAAATTCTCCCGATAGCTCAGGAGTCATCGGCGAATTTCCGCAGGGATGGGTTGGTTTCTATCTTAATGGCACTACCTTTAAGGATAACACGCACTCGACCATCTGTTTGATAGCATTACGATACGATTGTTCATAATAAGCTTGCTGAAGTCCGCCTATTCCAAAACAGCAATAACATTTGAGTGATTTCAACCTAAGACGTAAGTCCGTGTCGTTTAATCTGGAATATCTTGTCGACTTCGGCAGTTGTAGACGTGGAATTTCCGAGGACTTAGAATTCATAATCGCAAAAAGGTCGCATTAATGGTTTAATTTACTTAATAGCTTAGTTCTTCGTTCAAAAATGCCATTTTGGAAATACATTTAATCAGACTTTGTTTGGAACCGTAGAGGTCCTCGGACAGCAATCATTTATTGAAAGTTTTTACTATCCGCATTGAAATCAGAAACATTCAATCTACTGTGAAAAATTCTATCAGACTGCCCGGCCAAATAGACTTGCGCATAAACTTTGAGACTTGACAAAGTTGTGGACCTTGATCGTTCACAAAACGGAACGTGCTATAAAAACTTTCGTTCGATGACTCAAGGCAGATAACTGCTTCATCATCTTACAATCATTATTTCCCATTAATCCTTCCGCTGCTTTTTTTTTTTAGTATTATTATTTTTTTTTAAGCGAGTGCTGCCACCAAATTGTGAAGCCGTGGCTTCGTCAAAGATCAAAATTTAAGAAATAAAACAAAAAACAAATCCGCAGCGCAAGTTCGATTTGCTTTGGGCGATTATATAATTGCGCAGTCTGCCCATTTTTCGATTTATCTCGAGCAAAAAGTCGGATTCAAGGGTGTTAATTGCTGATTACCGCAAGCCTGGTAAGAGTTAGATTTCCATGGAGGGTACCTTACGGACGAAATTCAGCATTGTCAGCTTGCAAGCAAAAGAACAAAAAACAAAACCTCAAACGAAACGAAACAATTTTAAACAAACTAAAAATTCATCTCAATGTAGCGAAATCTATCATTGCACGGGTTGCCTCATCTATCTATCTATCCTCAAAGATCTAACCGATAATTATTTCTAAGTCACCGTGAAGCAGTGGCGTCGCGTGCAATTTGGCAATAATGTATTCTATCCATTCAAACTCATGTAAAATATCGAATTCAGGGGGTGCACAGTGCACAAGGAAAATCCGATATATTCAATGAGTTTAAATGGAGCAGTTGCATTGTTGCCAGATGGCACGCGACGCCACTGCCGTGAAGCCGTAAAGGGTGGCGAGGTGTCGTTCTTTGCGTGTTGTACTAAGCGCGAAACAAGTCAACAGTGTTTATTTTGTAAACTATGCCGCACTGAAAAAAAGTGATCGCAAAAATACCAAAAGCACAACAATCTGTGAACCAAGATAAGGTATGGCATTTTAACCAGAATTTCTAGTATGTGTACAATTACTTTCAAAAGAAAGTACCTTGGTCGAAATTCTTATTGTTAAATTTGTCCTTTATTTTCGACAAAACTTTCGATTTTTCATGACGTCCTTTCAAAGGGGCGTTCTGACTATTCCTTAAACATTTGAAGACCGCAAAATAATTGTCTATAAGGATCGTTAATTAAGATTTAAAAGAGTAAAAAAAAATGTTGACCCAGGGTATTCTCTTTTAAAAGTCCTAAGGGGTGTCTCCACCTGCGAATTTAAAAGCGCGAATAAACTGATTGAGCCTATGAGCTTCTTTGTTGTCGATACATCGAACTCGACCTATCGACTTCAAGGCAGCTCATTTGCTCAATCAGTTTATTCGCGCTTTTAAATTCGCAGGTGGAGGCACCCCTTTATAGTACCATAGTTCTTGAAGTTTTTTTAAGGAAATTCTGGTACTGTGACCATATTCTGATAGTAACACCAGACTTCTATGTAGTTTACGTACTGCTGTGCTTCTGGTAACATCATTAGAATTTAAAAATTATTTTTTTCAGAGCAGAAAATTGACGATATCATCAAATTGTCAGTTCAAAAAATGCTCGCAAAAGTTTCAAAGCTAGGTGATTTCATTCAACGTGGATAGCATCTGAAATGCCGTGGGAAATCAGGCGAAAATCAGGGAATTTGACTGTTAAAAATCGCTGTATCGTTAAAAATCGTTGTACCATTTTCATTCTGTCTCAGTCTTCGTCCATTTGAACTCACGAGTTGAAAGAGGATATATCATGAGATATATCTGAAGGAGTTATCCTTTACTCTCTCGACTCTCCGGGATCTTTGTTCTTTTCTAACTCATGCCCAGTGGCGTAACTAGAAATTACCTTTCTCTCTTTTTGTCCATTAAAATGTGTAAGTTAGAAAAGGATAGAAAAGGGGGATCAATCCCCTCTTCCTATCCTTTTTCTACCTGTACATTCGGATGAGTAAAAAGAGAGATAGAATGATTTCTAGTTACGCTACTGCTCGTGCCTTTATCCCTAGATTCCGTTCTGAGTCTCACCAAATAATAAGTAAGAAGTGGAAAATGAGGACATAGTCCCATCGATCCCCATCCCTCTTTTTAAAAAAACTGGCCTCCCTCTTTTTTCTGGCCGAGTTGTTAATTGCTCTGAATTTTGAATGAGACCGCAGGTTTGCCGGACTGTATAGTACAGGAATTCTGGGTTGTTTTCTTTGAACTTTACCGACCGATGTCTAAGTCAATAAACATGTGTATTTTTTTTCCTCATAAACAATTGTTAATTAGCTTTTTGCGCGTATAATTATCGATTGCTTTTCACGAGTAATTCTGCGAACCGCGATGTAGGGAACGACCATCAGAGCTGCTTATATCTAAGGAAATGGGACACGTTTTTGGTCATGGGTTTTTGAAGAAATGAAGGGGTTTTCCATTTTCCAGTCAGTCCGACAACCTTGGATGGGACGGAGGGATAATGATGATAGAACGGTCGGTCTTACGTCGCACAGTGGAGTGAGTCGATGAGAGATTCCGGACATAATGTGCGGCGACTTTGAATGCTTATATCTTTGTTAGTACGCAACGTAGAGGTTTGAACGCGATTTCGTTGGTTTTATTTTAAAATTGCCTACAAGTATCACCCATCATAGTTGGTTTTTTTATTGTAAAAACAGACAATTTGCAATTTTAGTCATATATTTCATGTCTGACCTCTTTCATTAGCGGATCCAAGATATTGTCCTTCTCTCTCTCTCTCCTCCCATTAGAATACATGAGTTAGAAAAGGATAGGAGAGGAGGAGAAAATCACGTGACTGCCCCTGATCCTTTTCTAACATACGCGTTCTAATATGGGAGAAGAGAGAGAAAGATAGATTCCTAGATCCGCCAGTGACCCCTCTCATGGACTCGCTCCACTGTGCGTCGTGTCGGTACTCGGATTAACACCTTCAGCTCTTTATCTAGATGCATAAAAATTGTGGCTTTCGTCGCAACGAAGGCCCATGAAACATGAGGCGAGCTCATTTCGAGGAGTTAGTATTATGATTCAGATTAAAACCTCTCCAGAAGAGCGCATCTCATGTTTTATGCGCTTCGACCGCCTCAATTTTGATTATAGCTCAGGTCACGCATATGGCAACAATGTATGTCACCTCGTTCATCCGTTAGGTCGTTGAGCTAATAACAGAGAAATATCGGGACGGGAGGGGACTAGCCTTGTTTTCAAGAAATTAAGTAACAGTGATGAAAACTAATTTTGAAAAGTAGCTCGTGTTTTTATTTCGCATCTTAAGGGACCCTCCCGGCATCTGTATGACTTTTCCTCACGCATATGTAAACTGTGTTTTGACTAACTCTTGCGGCCCTTGGGAGTTGGAAGAATAGTCAAGGGTTCCAAAACTCGCTTTGCTTGCAAAGCCTTCAAATAATAAATAAAAATACCCGGGTTTTGTCAAAGTAGGCTAGAATACCCCCTCCCCACTCCCTCTTTCCAATACTCCAGCCGTCGTAGTTCATGTATACTTTTTCTATCGCAAACAAAACATTATTGTCTTGTTTTAAAGCCTTTTCTTTAATTAATAGTTAACGGTTCTTATAAAAATTGACAAATATTGGGATTCCATCGTATAGGTCTGTATCGATGTTTCTCTTGCCAGTATTAAAGCTTTCCTTTCAAAGTCTGCCTAGGTTTACAATGCTTAGTTTAAACCCGGTATCCAGCCCTGGCGGATCCAGAAAATTTCTCTCCTCTCTATTTTCCCATAAGGACGCATGGGTTGGAAAAGGATATAGAAAAGGGGACGAAAACCTCGTGACTGCCCCTAAGCTGTCCTTTTCTAACACAGACGTTCTAATGACAGAAGAGAGAGGAGGACAGATTCCTGGATCCGTGTAGCGTGCAATTATGCAACGTTGCAGTTTTTACATTTGAACCCATGAAAAGTATCGAACTATTGTGGCCTCGTGGAACACCTTCGAATTCGACCTTTTACATGGGTTAAATGGACACGTCATTACATCGTGGTCAAATTACACGCTACGCCATCCACTCACTGCTCACGCGGGGATGGCAAAGGCGTGTCCAATTAGTGTATCGGCCGTGACCATTGGCCACTTCACTGGAAACAGAATGCAGGTTTAAGGGGTGTCTCCACCTGTGAATTAAACAGCGCGAACTGACTGCTTGAGCCAATAGGCTTCTTTGTCATCGATACCTATCGATCGTGCTCGACCTATCGACTCCAAGGCAGCTCATTGGCTTAATCAGTTAATTCGCGCTTTCAAATTCGCAGGTATAGTGCGGTAAGCCTATACCTCCGAGAGTATAGCCTGACATTATATATTCTCGTCCCTGACTGTACTCAGTATACACAAGGCCCAGTCTTATCGTCGATGTTTTAACAAAAAGGCGTATAACTCGATACGTCGCGTCGTCTCAAAACCCGGCATTACTGTTTCATTTTTGAAAGAAAAGTAAGAGTGTAAAAATTCTTAATTTTGCGTGAAACCTAGAAATTCACACCAAAAAATGCGCGAAGTCTGATGTGTTGGATCACCTTTGAGGAAAGCAACTGTGAAGGGGGATTTCGAAGTGTTTCTCTAGCTTCAGGCTGCTCCGTTTATCGTTGCTGAGTGGATTAATCTATCCCGGGACGCTGCGAGGAATCGAACCGCGAGATAGATCCCGCCGCGCCCGTTGCGTTGGTCGAATGGTCGCGCTGCGCCGAGCCGTTCGGCGTTCCGCTCGCGCTGGAGTAGGTACTCTCCGCTACGATCTATCGATGTAGACCGCGTCGCGACCCGCGAGGGATCGAATCCGGGACCCGCGTGCGCGAAATGGGGTAGATTGTTATGCTTCCTTGACGAAAACTGTTTGGTTGTGTCTCTGAGCTTGTAGCGCACTATTAATAGGCTCTGGCGGCCACCCAAGAATGCATGCGTGCCCCCCCTCCCCTCCCAAAAGCCCTCACTCCCCGCTATCTCAGCCTCCCTCAGGACGCGGACGTCTCCCCCAACCCCCAACGCCCGTCCCCCTCCCCCGTCGTATAACGCATTACCCGCCCATTTTGTGCTCTCGTACCGCAACAACAAGCGTCAAGACGTCCGCCCGTGCTGCGTCACCGCCGCAGTGAGAATGGTCGTTGCGAGAGTGTTGCGCGGTAGTGACTATATAGTGAGTGGCAGTGGCTGCGTTGTGCGAAGACGACGCATCCCATTCCGCAGTCTCATCTCATCTCATCATCCCGTCATCAATGCGCATCGTTGCCAATTTATTCATCCAATGGGGATTCGCGGGGCTTGGAGTAAAGAGCGGGAAATTTGAACGGACCTATCAGATGCGGTTGATTTAAATTGACCGATCACGTTGGAACTCGATCTAGTTCAACCGATGAGCACCAGTCAACTTCCAGTGAAGCTGGAGCTTGACAGTTGACTGCCGACTTCTGAGGGTCATCGGTGCCCGTTATTGAGCAAAGAGTGAGGTTATGTTAGTTTAAGTTTAGTTCGACCGGAGACAAATGGAGACTCAGCTCCAGAGACAATATATGATAGAGACCACGCACTAGCCGTGCGCGCGGTGGCTGACTTATTTTTCGGGACTCAACAGGAATTAACACAGGGAGCATGAGAGTGCACCATCCAACACGGTCCATACGTTGACTGATGCAATTTCGGTGCTTCTGGCTTCACTAGGCAAAAATCTCAACGATGTTTCTAATCAGTCAACGTATGGACCATGTTAGCGGTGTTCTGTTGAGACCCCGAAAAAAAAAGTTGTCACTGCGCGCAAACATGGGCAAGATAGATAAAGCGTGGTCTCTATTATATATTGTCTCTGCTCAGCTCAAAGCTTGCGACAGGTGTCCATTTTTCCTGCTCAATTTTGGTCGGGACCCATCGGAAGAGCATCCAACAGTCGCCTATACTGTTGACTGATGAGCTGAAAGGGAAGGCTCTGATCGGTCCACGGATATTATATGGAGCGCGTGGATTTAATTCGCCCAGCCAAACCGAAACAAACTCCGTTTCCGTTTCTGCGGACCAGTCACAGCCTTTCGTTATGCGCTCACCATTCAACAATAGTGTGATTTGGCAACATTGTGTTGTGTCTACTTAAACCCATGTAAAAGGTCGAATTCGAGGGTGTTCACCGAATATCCAATGGTTCGATATTTTTAACGGGTTGTCAATGGCTTCATAATTTAATAATGATTAGGGATTGGGAGACCTCAACGTTTTTCTCCTCCGTTTTTCTATTATTTTATTACCTTGGAAATAGAACCACCGAATTTTCCATTTAAGTTTTGAACTGACTTAATGTTTCCTGGTGCAGCTGGCTGTACACCGCTTTTTATCGTCAATAACAGCCTTACAGTGTACAATACACAGGAAAAGTGTGATTATCTTTGAGTTGAGATCAAACCGAACTTCAATCCTTCAGGTCTTAAACCCTATTCGGGAAACTTGTCAACTTTCGAGTGGCCCCATCTCGGAAGTTAGGTGTTTGATCGACAAGACTTGCCTTGTAGTCAAAGTTAATCGCAAACTCGAACTGTGAATCCTGTTTTTCCGACTCGCCCTAACTTTTAAGTGGCGCATCCTAAAAGTTTATCATAAGATGATCGCCCTCTCTAATTTTATTTTTTCCCGCCGAAATGTTTGGTTTTCTGAAACATTGTTAATGAACGTTTAGATGCGTGAAACAATATTTCTCACCATCTTAGCACGTGTTATAGATTGGCGTCGAGTTGGCCAGATTTGATACTTCGTCACGAGTAAACTACGCTCACTGGACCGAATCACAGATTTTTCCGGACGTGAAAAATAATCGTTTCTTGTTGTTTTAAAAATATGTCATCGATTATATTTTCTTGTAAAAAATTTGTTTTTTGACTCATTTTAAGCTCTAATATGAAAGATTTTACAGAGTTTTAGTAATCTTAATCTATTAATTGTTTGCGATCTTGATTTTCATTTGTAAAATTATATCCAATAAGTTCATTGTTTAGATTCACTGTGCGATAATGCATATCAAAGAATCGATGCGCTGAAAATGAAATTTTGGCGCTCTGCTCTGTGATCGTTTAAACAGAGCTTGGCACCTGAATAGTTAATTTGCTGCAGTGAAGTGATCAATATTTCTTTTGCACGCTCTAATTCGTTGGCTTTTAAAACGTTGTCGTACATACTTTTTTTGTTGTTCGAAAGTTGTTGATGTTTGTCGAGCGTTTAAAGCATCCAAGTATACGTATACCTAGAGTTATTAAGCATATATTACTCAAACCCTCAAATAGGCAAGTTATCGATAGTCAATATGGAAGTGTGTGTGCGTCGTTTACTCGCCTCAGAATTTCAGGTGCTTATCAATTTAAATCCAGCGCTCATCAATTTAATTTTTATTTACATTTCAAATTATGAATTGGTAAATTTTTGCCGTACATATTTAATCAGTATTATAATTTGTAAATAACTAACCACCCTTGGAAGGCGATTGAAAACAACACAGAGTTCAAACTTTAAAACAGAAACAATAGGAAAAAAGCACTGAGAAAAATTCCCTGTTTCTGTAACAAGACGTCTGTGTAGTACTTACCAAACCCGGAAATTCCGGTAGCTACAATCGGAATTCCAGTGACCGTTACTGGAATCCTTGTTAAAGACACTGGACGCCCGGGTTACTTCAACAAGAATTCTGTTTAATACTTTCCGAAACGAAATTCCGGTTGAAATAATATGACAATTTTTCTCAGTTAGTGTGAATTTTATAAATGGCTGACGATTTGCGGGGGGGGGGGGCAGAAAGTTGGGTCTAGCTCAACTATTACTAGAGAATATATCTGTATGACGAAAAAGTCCTCCCTCGCCCTCCCTCGGCTCAGCCAACGTCGCGCGTGAAGTTCGGAAGTAGGAAGAAAAAAAAAATGAGTTGATTTCGCGCAACGTTTCCGTCGCTGTTTGGTGTTATCTCGATCCAAGATCTGAAATTGGAGTCGAGCGATAGAAAAATACAGTGTAAGTACAAGTGAACTGAGCTCATGAACCGCACCGATGCGATGCATCGGTGAGCGTAGCCGCAGCGGAGAGGAGAGGAGACGGACGCACCTCAGCGTCAAACGCATCAAAGTTCGAAGCGTCCGTGCTTCTGCCCGTCCGACGCGACGCGACGTCCGTTCGTGCACGCGCGGTCATGGATCCTCAGACGTTGTTAAACACCAATTGCTTTATGGCTTTTAAAAAAGCGTAATAAAAACACACGGGACGATAATCTCGATTCGGTCGGTTATTCACTTTGAGGCACCGTATGTATGCGTTTGTTCGGCTCTATGGTGAATGAGAAGCTTATGATAGCAGTGTAGTGATCAATGATCATATCTGCAGCGCTGTTATGTTGCCGCGCGGAAATATTGAGGTGAGCTTCAGATAATCAAGATAGGAACTTCAATTCAACAGTGTTTTTTTTTTTTTTAAATGAAAAGTGGAGTGTCAGTAGTGCGGTGCACCGGGTACGGGGGTGTAGCGTGTAATTTAGAAACTTTACTTGCTGTCCTCTTTATACCCTTTCGAGGGATCTGCTTCACACAATTTCTGTTTTTTATTCACAATAGTGGCAACTCAGATGCTTCCGCAAGTGCCTTCAAATCATTGAGTATGCAAAATCAGCACAGCCGTGTAGGAATATTTAACTATGCTCTCTTAAGACCGTGCGAACAAGATCAGCCTCCTGTTGGGAAAAAGTTTAAATCCCATGAAAATATCGAACTCGAATAGCAAATTGGTTTTCGGTGAACTAGTGAGTATACACATCGGACCTCTCGGACTTCTACTTCAATTTATTGTGGAACCGAGGAACTGTTTGAATAATTTGACAAATGAGTATGGTGCTTCTAAAATTCTTTTTTTGGGTGATCCCTGACGGTAATGTTACTGAGCCCTGGCTCGGGCTCTAAAAATGTTTTTGAATCATTGCATCGTGCAAGATGATACAATAATAATCACTGCTCTCCCAATAAATATTTCTATTTGAAAAAGAAAGACTAGTTATTTTGTTGTTCTTCTCTCATTTTTTTTTAGTACATTCTTTTTTTGTTTTTTGTTTTGTTTGTTTCATAACCCTCCTTCGAATTTATGTATTACTTTTTTTATGTATCAAAATAATTTTAAATGGTTTTGTTTGGCTTTATAGCTATTTTTATCTGACCGGCTAGCTGGCTATTACTTAAGCAGGTCTATCGTTGATTTTTTTGACCGAAGTTAAGCTTTATTGTTAACCCATGTTCAGTCAATTAATGCATTAGTGCAGTAAAACGATTCTTGATTCTTTGGTATTGGGTCATTCTACTTTTTTCTAATAGTTCCCGTTCTTGATACCCATCAAAAACCTTTCCAGGTGCAAGCAGACGGCATCAGGTAATTATGTCTGTCACAAAAAGCCGTTCCAATGCATCCACTCAAAGATATGATATGATGGGAACGGCAAGTCTCCTCCAAAAGGGCATCCAGCAGGGCAAATGTTAATCATTTTTCAAAATCAACACTATCCATCTGCGGCGAATTTTGTGAAGGAAAAACTTTGAGGGATGTATTTCTTTATTTTTTATTTTCGAACGCAAAAACTTGCCGCCGTTCATCGCCTTAAAAAAAAAAAAATTAATTATTATTTTTTTTTTTTAAGGCGATGAACGGCGGCAAGTTTTTGCGTTTGAAAATAAAAAATAAAGAAATACATCCCTCAAAGTTTTTCCTTCACTAAATTCGCCGCAGATGGATAGTGTTGATTTTGAAAATGATTAACATTTGCCCTGCTGGATGCCCTTTTGGAGGAGACTTGCCGTTCCCTCATATCATATCTTTGAGTGGATGCATTGGAAAGGCTTTTTTTGACAGACATAATTACCTGATGCCGTCTGCTTGCACCTGGAAAGGTTTTTGATGGGATATACTCTGGTTTTAGCTTGTAAAATTCCAGTTTCTCATTCCACAAATAAAAGCTACAGTTGTTATCCATCAGCTGACTAGCTAGCAGTTATGAATAGTTTTCCCGGGCAACATTCACATAGACTCTCGAGTGCTCATTTTACGATAGGGACAACAGTCTCATTTCCCTTTCTTTTCCCTGATCCATATGCTAATCTACAGTTCCGTTTCCACTGGCCGTCTCGCCGCTGGCCGTCCCGCCGCTGGCCGGTCCACCGCTGGCCAAACCGCCACTGGCTGGTTCGCCGCTGGCCGATCCGCCACTGGCTAGTCCGCCACTGGCCATTCGCCACTGCTGGTTCGCCGCTGGCCGATCCGCCACTGGCCGGTCCGCCACTGGGTACTCCGCCGATAGCCGATCCACCTCTCGCGGTCCGCCGCTGGCCGGTCCGCCGCTGGCCGATCCACCACTGGCTAGGCCGCCGCTGGCCGATCCGCCACTGGCCGGTCCGCCACTGGGTAGTCCGCCGCACGGCCGATCCGCCACTGGCTAGGCCGCCGCTGGCCATCCGCCACTGCGCGGTCCGCCGCTGGCCGATCCGCCACTGGTAGTCCGCCGGTGGCCGATCCGCCACTGGCGATTCGCCACTGGCCGTCCGCCCTGGCCGATCCGCCACTGGCCGGTCCGCCTCTGGCCGATCCGCCACTGGCCGGTCCGCCTCTGGCGATCGCCACGGCCGATCCGCCAATGGGTAATCCGCCTCTGGCCGATCCGCCCTGGCCGGTCCGCCCTCTGGGCGATTCGCCACTGGCCGATCCGCCAATGGGTAATCCGCCACTGGCCGGTCCGCCGCTGGCCGGTCCGCCGCTGGCCGATCCGCCACTGGGTAGTCCGCCGCTGGCCGGTCCGCCACTGCCAATCCGCCACTGGCTGGTTCGCCGCTGGCCAATCCGCCACTGGCTAGTCCGCCGCTGGCCAATTCGCCGCTGGCTGGTTCGCCGCTGGCCGATCCGCCACTGGCCAGCCGCCGCTGGCCGATCCGCTACTGGTAGTCCGCCGGTGGCCGATCCGCCACTGGGCGATCCGCCACTGGCCGGTCCGCCGCTGGCCGATCCGCCACTGGGTAATCCGCCGCTGGCCGATCCGCCACTGGCCGGTCCGCCTCTGGGCGATTCGCCACTGGCCGATCCGCCAATGGGTAATCCGCCACTGGCCGGTCCGCCGCTGGCCGATCCGCCACTGGGTAGTCCGCCGGTGGCCGATCCGCACTGGGCGATTCGCCACTGGCCGATCCGCCACTGGGTAATCCGCCGCTGGCCGATCCGCCACTGGCTAGGCCGCCGCTGGCCAATCCGCCACTGGCCGTCCGCCGCTGGCCGATCCGCCACTGGGTAGTCCGCCGTTGGCCGATCCGCCACTGGGCGATCCGCCACTGGCCGTCCGCCTCTGGCGATCCGCCACTGGCCGGTCCGCCTCTGGCCGATCCGCCACTGGCCGGTCCGCCTCTGGCGATCGCCACTGGCCGATCCGCCAATGGGTAATCCGCCTCTGGCCGATCCGCCACTGGCCGGTCCGCCTCTGGGCGATTCGCCACTGGCCGATCCGCCAATGGGTAATCCGCCACTGGCCGGTCCGCCGCTGGCCGATCCGCCACTGGGTAGTCCGCCGGTGGCCGATCCGCCACTGGGCGATTCGCCACTGGCCGATCCGCCAGGGTAATCCGCCGCTGGCCGATCCGCCACGGGCCCGGGTCCGCCTCTGGGCGATTCGCCACTGGCCGATCCGCCAATGGGTAATCCGCCACTGGCCGGTCCGCCGCTGGCCGATCCGCCACTGGGTAGTCCGCCGGTGGCCGATCCGCCACTGGGCGATTCGCCACGGGCCGATCCGCCGCTAGCCGATCCGCCACTGGCTAGGCCGCCGCTGGCCGATCCGCCACTGGCCGGTCCGCCACTGGCCGGTCCGCCGCTGGCCGACCCGCCACTGGGTAGTCCGCCGGTGGCCGATCCGCCACTGGCTAGGCCGCCGCTGGCCGATCTTCCACTGGCCGATCCTCCACTGGCCGGTCCGCCGATGGCCGGTCCGCCACGGGCCCGGGTCTGCCGCTGGCCGGTCCGCCTCTGGGCGATTCGTCACTGGCCGATCCGCCAATGGGTAATCCTTCGCTGGCCGGTCCGCCTCTGGCCGATCCGCCACTGGCTAGGCCGCCGCTGGCCGATCCGCCACTGGCCGGTCCGCCACTGTCCGATCCGCCACTGGGTAGTCCGCCGGTGGCCGATCCGCCACTGGGTAGTCCGCCGGTGGCCGATCCGCCACTGGCTAGGCCGCCGCTGGCCGATCCGCCGCGGGCCGATCCGCCGCTGGCCGATCCGCCACTGGCCGATCCGCCACTGGCCGGTCCGCCTCTGGGCGATTCGCCACTGGGCGATTCGCCACTGGGTAGTCCGCCGGGGGCCGATCCGCCACTGGGTAGTCCCCGGTGGCCGATCCGCCACGGGCTAGGCCGCCGCTGGCCGATCCGCCGCGGGCCGATCCGTCGCGGGCCGGTCCGCCTCTGGGCGATTCGCCACTGGCCGATCCGCCAATGGGTAATCCGCCGCTGGCAGATCCGCTATAGCTCAATTCTGTAACTTCAGGGAAATAAGGTACTGTCACTACCAGTTCTCATCAAATAAACATATCAGTTGTAAACTCTACAAGTACACAGCAAAGAACTTTTGTCACTACTTGCTTATGAATAATTATACTAAAATCACAGAATAATACATTGTATAATTCTGTGCTAAAATCACAAAGGTACTGTAAACACATCAGAAACTACTCTCCCTCCAGTGATCAACAGTATTACGGTACTCAGCTGTTGCATTTGCAAGCAATGAAGTGGAAAATGAAGCTCCGCGGTCATGCCCAAATTCGAATACTTTCAGCTTCAGAGCTAGAATAGTTATTAAGTAAATGAATATGCAAAAGTACCTAACTGTGAGAGCAAACCAACCTTTACTATACGCGTGCATACAGCAAATTAGAAGCACACAAAAGAAATAACTAGAAAAGATGTTTGGTACATTTATTTAAAAAGAGGAACTGAGGAGGACAAATTTCGTAATTCACGGCCTCCGTTGCAATTGAAACAATAATCACTTGTATCACTCATGTATTTGTAACGAGTTTATTTCAAAAGTTTCAAAGCAGGGAGAAATGTTTTTGTTTTGAAATGATGTGCAGTTGTTGTTGACTGACAATGAAGCGTCGATTCTCGCAGCGATCTCAAATACTAAAAGGCAGTAGCCAATTAGAGTAGAGTTACCGCGTAGTTTGAAATAGCCGTTATAATAAGAAATTCAGTTTTTTTATCATTTCTCAATAAATATTAGACGGATTGCGTTCAAAAAAAAAAAAGGCACGAGCACAGAACACGCTGGTTAAAATAAGACCAAGTTTGATGAGTTTGGTTGCGTAGTTTTTTCGCTACAGGATCATATCAAGGCACGGTTTGGGGGAATGAAATAATTTCTGTAATTATAAGCGTTTACGCAGCGCAGACTTGTCAGGTCGTAGAGAGGGTGGTAGTAGGGTGGGGTTACCTGACTTGCCGTCTGCGTCTACCGACGCTTATGATATATTATCATAAAATCATATTTATACGATGGTCCACAAATTCGGGAAAGTTACTCAAGTTCCAAAACTCGATTGCTCTGTCATAAAACACCTCAGTCTGGCAGGTTGTTTGCGAGGAGTCATAATTGCAAGCTTTATTCCGTAAGTCCCTAGTTCAAAGGCTTGCAGTGAGTTATTTTGCAACAGTTTTTAGATTGTAAAACTCAACAATGGCTTCACGTAAACGGAATTACTATTACCAGCATGCCGCCGGTCTGAATTATTAAGCCAGTTCTCCGTTAGACCTGTCGCTGCTTTATGGTCATCCGTGTTGCCTAATCACGACCGAATCTGAAACTTTCAGGGACGAGGCTGTGATCGCGGCAATGGCAACTCCGTTGTCTGCTCACTACTTTGCTTAGCCCCTACGTTCCGAGTAACACCGCCTTCAAGGCTGCCATACTTCTGGATAAATTGAATCTATACAAGTTCAAGCAGAGAGCAGTTTTGTTCCGTTTGTTTGTTTTTACCACCCCCGCTTAATTAAAATCCAACGTCTGATGAAATCCTTATCGCACGTAAATATTGAAGGCTTAACGAGTCTATAAGCGTCGTAACGTAAAATTATTCAAGATTTGAATCAGTATATTTGTCATTACCCCCCTCCTCCCCCCTCCTCTTCCCTCAATCGAATATCGACAATTGGAACGGCAAATTTTGAGGAAATCGGGATAGACTGTAGTTACGTTCTAATGTCACAGCTGAAGGTATATGTAATACACGCTTTCTCGAAACAGTTTGTCGAAAAGTTTGTGGCGAAAGTTAATCATTAATGGGGTGGTTGCAATAGACGGTTTTAGTGCGAAGTCAACGGTTAGCCAACAACCACAACAAAGCACTCATCGGTCGCAATCGGTTGTGATAAAACTCGCGTAGCGTTCCAAACTATCTCACTCACTCTCCCGTGACCCCCATGTATATCCATCTCTTTCTAGTATCGAAATTCGTATACAGGGCCTTGTTTTACGACATATTATTATCAAAATCGCATTAAAATGCCTCGAGGAATTCATTTCTGCCATAAAATTTCACAAAATAAGTCTCTATATACGATTTTCGAAATTAGAGTGAGATGGCAGTACATAGGGGTCACGTGAGAGCGAGAGAGACAAACCGGCTTTGTTTGGAACGCTCATCACCGGCAGTCGCCATTACTAAAACCCTCTATAGTTGCATGAGTCTGAATTTATGTGTTTTTTAAGTAATCAAATGAAAGTATTGTGTGTGCTGTAAACGATGACGAGGATGCCATTGGTTGATAACTAGGTTTAGGGGCGCCATTTCAACTTTTGCGAGGGGGCAAAATACTGATGAACTTTTTTTTGCTTCTTTTAAGTTTGACCCCTGGAAACTCTGACCATCCAGTATTTTGATAACCCCATCGTCCTTTTCCAAATTTTGGAAAATTTCCGGGTAAAACACTTTTTGTACACATTTTACCTGAAATTGAAAGTTTTTTTTTAACCTATACGCGCTAAATTAGATGACCTCTTTGTTTTGCTTCTCAAATATATATTCCTTAAATTTCGAGGCGTGTCAAATCCTTAGGGTGGGTGGAGGGTCGTCAATTCCCCCCCCCCCCCCCATGACGCCCCTGACTTGTTTTCAAAGTTCTGAAGATGCTATTTTGGCTCAAAATACATGGTTTTACACGGGAATCCGGCGCTTTGCGACGTCACGTAACACAACTTTTGTGCAACTTTAACTTTAATTTAACTTTAACTTTACGTGTAAACACGTCCTTGTAACTTTTGTTTTTGCTAGTTCTGATGAGGGACTTTAATTATACTGCAATAACTAATAATATCGGAAGAGTGGTCAATTGATCGAACATCAAACTCACCTTATACCTGATAGAGAGCTCTGGCAACGTTTCTAACGACCGTCGTCGACGTATTTCTCAGCCCCCTCAATCAACCATAACACTAACCCCCCCCCTTTCACTCAACCCTCCCGTTCTAATCCCCACTATTTTTACATTATAAACCACCTCCTTCCGTTGCGAATATGATTGTCTCATTAGTTAGAAACTTGCGTATACTCTCCTTTAATTGTTTTGATGCCGGATAGTTGATTCACGCACTCTTTGTTTTTCTTTATTTCTTCTTCTCCTTTTTTTTTTTTTTTTTTTTTTTTTTTTTTCTTCTCTTTTTACCCTAATGCTATTTTTAATCGCTCGATGATGTTTCTCAAGCTATATTCGTCTTCGAACGTGAAACGGAGGTGTTTGTAATTGCCCAGACTGCAATTTATCAAACGCTCGCTTACTTGTGCTTGCTCTTTAAGCCGAAGAATGAAGAAGGTTAATTTTTTCTAACGTGCCATTTTAATCTATCAATTAATATTACCGCATCAGCAGTGTTGCCATTTTTCGGATAATTATCCGTTATTTTTCTCTCCATTTAACTTAATGTGAAAGCTGGTAAATCTGGCAACTCTTGCGCATCAGCTCATCAAATGGAGGAGTTAGTACGGTGAGGCGGGCGGGGCTCTGCGCGGTGCTGCTCGGGGTGCTTTTGTGGGAAGAGGGTGAGAAGTAAGAAGAAAAAACACTTAACTACTGAGGAGAACAGCAACAGAGAGAGCGCTCTGCAAAGGGAAGTGTGAGCATCCTCGCAGACATAGTTGTTTCCACATCCCGTGCGGAAAACGCGGAAAAATTGACTTTTCTCCCCGATTTCCAATTTTAATTTCCAATTTTTGGCATAACTTGGATTTATGTTGAGCAAGTGTGCGTTTAGACGTAAAATCAAAATAATTCAACTTTGTAGAATCTTTATTCCGGGGCACGGATTGTTTTGATATTATATACCAGAATTGTATTTTCGCGACTACCCAGTGGCGGCTCGTGCAATTATGCAACAACGCATCCTCGACTTTTAAATCGATGTAAAATAATCGAAGAAGGTTCATCGTGTAATTCAAGCCGGCTAACTCGTTCTTTAATCAACGAAAAATTATTAATTTTAAGTTTTAGAAAATAGTTCGTCCACTCGCGCAAGTTTTAGTTTCTCTCAATTGCAACCGGACAATGTGAAATTCGTATTCGTGAGATAGTTGTGGGAAACAAGTCAAAATCGGAACCAAGATAACAGGCTCGTCCATAAACATCGAAAATTCAGGAGGTAATTTAAAAAAAAAAAAAAAAAAAAAAAAAAAAAAAAAAAAAAAATTGCAGCCATTAAGGGCAGGAAAACAATTGCAGCCATTAAGGGCAGGAGTACAAACACGGAGAAAAATGTCTGATTGAAATTACGGAACGTATTATTAACTATGGGGTAGAAAGAAATTCCTTCGAAAATAATATGAATTCTTGTTGATGCAACGATTCTTTCTTGTAATTCTTCTGAATCATCAGAATGTTCAACTGGACCAATGATAATTCTCGTTGAATCAATAAGAATTCTTATTATTTTGAAAGGAATTTCTGTTTACCCCAATTTATTAATACGTTCCGTAATCTAAATCAAAAATTTTACTCAGTGAAATGTTCCTTCATGCCGAAAGTTTAACGCGATCCGCGAATTTTTCCTCACAAGATTTTCGAAAAAATTTCTCACAAAAATTTGGAAAATGGATTTCTTTCTTTATTGGAGGGGGCTTTTTCTAATATCGTATGCACTCAGTATTTTCAAAACATTTGGCCTTTTTTGCCGGGCAAATTTCCTTACTTTCCTCATCTCCTCACGCGATCCGTGGATCGCCTACGCTTGATCGGACATATTTTGCATCTGTACAGCTTAGGAGAACTTCAACTCTTTTATCTGCAGCAATACATGGCAGCCTGTGAACAATCAAATCCCGTCATTCACCCATTTGAACCCATGCAAAAGAATTATTCAACTCACAATCAGTATCGACTCTTTTTTATGGAGGTGACATCGGTTCATAGCATGTCACTAGTTGCGCGCCTTTTTCTCCCTACCACCCTTCAAACGCCCCCCCCCCTCTTCCCTGCGAATATCTCTCCCAGCACACTCAAATACTCATCCCGCTCTACTTGTGTTATATTGATTTGCTACCTCACCGTTTTCTTTTCATGCCACGCACTTATTAGAAATTAAATGAGTTCAAAGCGCGGGCTTTGCACGTCATTTACTCAAATAAGAAAGAGGTACAAAATGTTAAATTGAAATTATGTAACCGTTGATAAGAAAGTAGCTTCGATAATCCGTATCAATTCTGTGATTTCAGTCCTTGTTCAACGCTTTTGTTCTGGCACACTTCAACAAAAAAAAATAAAATAAAAAAATAAAAAAAAAAATGAAACGGTAGAGACGCTCTCTCCCATTTCATCTTCTTTTTCCCGCCATCTCGCACCTGAACTATTATTTTGAACAATGAGCGCGGGCAACGTCTTCAGCATTTTACGTAGGAATGTAGGATTGAATAATGTTATTTCTTCTTTCAACAGATGTCAAAACTGTCGAACAGAATTTGGGAATCAGGTTAGGGTCTGTTGCAAAATTTTGGTACAGTGTTATGGAAGGTCAATTCCAAAGTAAAATCGTTTGGAAATAATGTTGAGAGCATCAGAAAGTATACCAAAATCCACCCACAAATTCAATAAATGCGTTTAAAAAAATTACAAGATGGCGGTAGAATGAGCGGGAGACAAGTGGGGGAGTCCCATCTATAATTGCAGCTTTCCCTATGAAGAATCACTTTTCGTAGCATAGAAAGCTGCAATTATTAGATGGGCCTCCCCCATTGTGAACTCTTGACCGCCAACTTGTCATTCTGTTAATCGCATTTATTGAGTTTGTGAGTGGATTTTTGAACTTGTTGATGCACTGAATGTTATTTTCATTTGATTTTGCTCATGAATCTACCCTCCCTATTGCTGTAGTAAAAGTTGGCAGTAGACTCCTGATTTTTGCGGAGACCTCTCTCCCTCTTCAGGTCCGCGTATTCGGAAAGTTAGTCCGCAGGCTAAGTTGCCGTGTTTTGTGAATTTACTGGAATTTCCAAAAAAGGTGATTTTATCGGTATAATCAGAAGAATTTCGCAGTTCAGCTATAAGCAGCAGAATGCATCAGCGCTCTTATTAGAAAAATATAATCTGCAATTTTTTGTCCTTTTTGATCAAAATCACCGTTGAAATTTTGGAATGTTATTCAATTTACACTATAAACTTGACAACCCTGTTCGCAGGAAAGTAAACAAAAAAAAAACCAAAAACGTACATTTATCTGTGGTGACGAATACAAACAAATACTTGAGCCCTCTCGTGCAAGATAGTAGTCGCACCCCGAAATGCTAATAGACTATTTTAGTGACGAGCGGAGCGGGGGCTCTTCGAATCGATCTATCAGATAACGATACCGCAAGCGGGGGATTTAAATTTTCCAATCAATTGCAAGTTCATTGAGCGGTTTATTTGAATAGACCAATCAGTTGCGTCTTCGCCACTTTTCAATGTACTATCGACGAATTAAAGACTATCGCGAGATTTTCACGAGCTAACTTTCGCCTTCAAGGTTCTGATTCGGCCACTCTTCACAATCCTTCGGCCGGCAGAGCCGTTGCAGCTTGCAGATATGTTCCACACTCACACGAATAACTGCAGCAGCGGTCGCTTAGAGTCCTTTGATGGTGGAAATATTTTGTACAGGGTGTACCAGACCACCCGGATAGGGGGTCTCAAAAACTATTGAGCCAAATGATTTCAAACAAGAAAGTCAGATAGGGAACTGACCCCAAATTTTTCAATTTTGATATTTTTAAAAGCCTCTGACAGTTCCTTGACGAGGTCTACTTCGTTTATGGTTACTAACTCAATAGTTGGCCAAAATCAGTCTCAGGTCGCGGTTGCACTCTTGAACAGCTCACTTGATCCATGAATAGTCGAATAGATAAACCTCAAATCGAATTGAAGTCATTTTTAAGACCGGTGGATGTCGACGAGAGTGATGTGCATGTTGTGGGCTGACGAAATCCTCTGAACGCTCGTTATAGGTTAGGTAACAAGTATAACTCGCTTGTAACGATTTTCAAAGTAATTAAAATCAAATTTTACCACATGAACCGCTCTCGGAGGCCGTGAAACTGATTAACTTCCTTTCGTGAGACTTGTTATTTGATAACCCGATGACATACAGACATTCAGAAAGGTCGCGAACTTTACCTTAAAAGAGTTTTCTAAGTGCTAGAGGAGTATTCCTTGACTTGGATTGACAGCGATACCTAGGTGTTTAGAATCCTTCCGCGGTTCGTCAACGTTCGCCTCCAGATCTGTTTGAATTTGATTCTTCTTCTTCTGTTTTTAAGCAGTTAATGACGCGAACCGATTATATTCGCGAATTCCAAACCGTGAACCGAACTCGACCAAACCGAACTGAAATTGTTGCCGATTCAAATCCCTATGTGGCTGTTTTAGATGAAACGTAGAAAACTACGTCGCCCCTTTGTAGTTAATGCTCGTTGATCGAACTATCGGATGTCTGTAAACTCCTTTGATTCCCTCGAATTTAACTGCTTACGTGGACTTAACGGCTTACGTGGACTTAACTGCTTACGTGGACTTAACTGCTTACGTGGACTTAACTCTACACTGAAAAAAAAGATGACTTACTAGAAGCATGACGATATGTGAACCAATGTAAAGGACAGTACAGTTACCAGAATTCTAGTTTTGAGGAAAAGCCTCGAGGAAATTTGAGGAAATTCTAGTTATATAACCATATTCTGGTTTTAACACCAGAATCTTCTGGTCAAAGTACTAAACTCTCTGTCGTTCATATATCGTTCTGCTTCTGGGGGCTGAT
Organism: Trialeurodes vaporariorum; assembly: GCA_011764245.1. Classification (NCBI taxonomy): domain Eukaryota; kingdom Metazoa; phylum Arthropoda; class Insecta; order Hemiptera; family Aleyrodidae; genus Trialeurodes; species Trialeurodes vaporariorum. Next base: position 28,836,604 of record VMOF01000024.1, on the reverse strand, counting down.
TTTGCTCTTTTGGGCGAGACGAGACGAGATAGCGGAAATCGACCAATCCCATTGGTTTAAATGGCGTCACGTGACAGATTTCGTGTCATTCGATGGGCGGAGGACGTCGGAGGAGTCTTTTGATCTGCAATGAACGACTCAAATGACTTGGAATTCGTCACGTGACGCCGTTTAAGCCAATGGGAATTATCGATTCCCGCTATCTCGTCACGTCTCGTCAAAAAGAGCAGAATCAGCTTCCTGGCAATATTACTGGAATTCCGGAATTATTTTTTTCAGTGTACGATGCCAACGTGCACTCTATATTCGCGTGTCGCTACGCCATACTGACATTCGATACACCGCAATAATTGACGAGCCGTCATCAGCGCTGCCGTTTTGCCTGCATTTAATTACATTCTACAACTCACCGATGATTCCACCGGTTGAAAAAAGATTACACGCAGCTCAGTTCAGTTCACAACTATTAGAGCACGAAAATATTCTGATCTGTATACTTTTCTGAACCGGTTGGGTCATCAGTGACTCCGAAAAACTTGCAGATATTTAACCTAGTTTTTAATAATTTAACGGCGATCCCATCGATTGAGAAAAGATAACTGATCAGAGTAATTTCGAGCATTGCAGCTGTTTTAAACTGAACTGATCTATAATCTTTTCGTAACTGATGGAATCATCGGTGAATTGAAAAATGCCATTAAATGTACGAAAAACGGCAGCTTCGGGCGCCATTCATAGATGCGACTTCGACAGCAGCTATATCCATTATTATAGTAGTGTAGTGTAATACTCCTCGCTAGTCACGGACACCGCCGCTGAAACAAAAGGCATAAAAAATCATCGTTTTTGATCCTTTAAGCCTATTTTAAAATTTTCCAGTGACATTTCTAGGTTTAAATTACTTGTTAGAAGTGTTCTCTGTGGTTACATTTGCGGTCATGAAAGTTTATAAATGATAAATTTATGATAAATTTATTTTTTTGTTTTTGGCCACTTTTATTCAGCGATCTCAAACCTAAGTGCGCCGGTCCGCCGCATCGCCTGTCTCCACCGAGTCCATACAGCCTCCCTTGTGCCCTCTTTTTGTTTGTTTTGTTTTTTATCTGCAGCACGTTATGAGCTAATTTAGAGCAAGTTCCGAGAGAGGCTGAGTTTCTCGAGACAAGCGGGTGATTGGTGATTATGGTGACCTTTCAGCATTTGAACTCGAAATTCGGTTGATTGTTTGATTGATAGCCTTGTCGTCGGATCGAACTGCTTTCTCCGCTAGAATGCATGTAGGAAAATCTCATCGACGAAGCGTGTGCAACGGGTCTGTTGCATACTTTTGCTGAAGCGTTATGGTGGCTTGATTCAGGTGTAAAATCGCGTAAAAATCACATTGGATGCATCTGGAAGTCTCAAAATTCACGCAAAAAACCCACTAGAAGCATTTTAAGGAAAGCCCAAGATGGCGGTTGCATGCTAGCAGCATAAAGATGGCCGACGACGCATAGCCTACGTCAACTAATAGCACAGACGCAGGTTCCTTCAATCAGAATGGAAATTTCAGTTCATTTTGAAGTATTATTTTCTGGTCCTTCATCTTGAGAAGATTCAGTCGCGGCTCGTGCACTTTGGCAACCATACGATTATTTGCCATTTAACCTATGCAAAAGTATCGATATCTTGGGGGTGCAATTGCACCTCCTAAAAATCGATTGTTTTACATAGGTTTAAACACAGAAAATACGTTGTTGCCAAATTCCACGAGCCGCTATACTGAGAAGTTTAAAACTATCCTCATTCAAAGGATTTCGAAAGATAGAGACAGAGACATGTCCACCATCTTAAAAAGTCATTAACCCCTTATGGACCAAGCCCGAGTTTACTCGTTTTTCTCATTTCACATTTATTCCGGACAAACGCAAATATAAATAAAAACACTACAAGATAAGGCCTCGTCGGGCGCCTTCAAGTCGTCGTATAGGCAATTCCAACTCCATCAAGTACGAACAGTTAACTACCTTACCAGTAGAAACGGAGGAGTGGTGTTCTCTTGAACTAACCTGGTCCGTAAAGGGTTAAAATGGACCGAAAAATGTTTCCATTTGCTCTTATGGCAGTTTCCAGTTTGATTGTACTGTTCTGTTCTACCGGTCAACGAATTCCATCAAGAAACGCAAATAAGCGACAACGTTATTGCCACTTTACCAGCATTAAAATCCATCGATTTTACTATGATTTAATGGGTTCTCGAGTTTTCTGGCAACGCTGCATTGCTGTACTGACGGTGTGCGTGCGTGGGCCGAAATTACGAGCGGTTGCGACCGTGATTGTGTCATGTCTTATATGTGTATGTATAGCTTACCGGATCAGGAATTGTATGTCCGGTAGGCACGTTCGCCATAGCAGCGAATAAACCCAGCCTCGAGCCTCTGTCACCCATTGCCTGAGGGCGTTCGAGTATTTTGGTGGTGGTGGGGGGGGGGCCTGTTTAAGTGACAGAGGGGGCATCTGACAGCCGCCATTCCCCGTACAATCGGTACATCCCCCAATTCCCCCCCCCCCATAAAAAAGTCGACGGTCTCAGTATGATACTCTCCTTCCACAATCTACACCCCCACCTCCTTACCCCCTCCTTCCCCTCCGCGTTGTTGTGTTGTCAGATCGTCCATGTTTTGCGACGAAGATGCGTCAGTCAATATCGAAGTATCATAACATATTCCTCTCGCGTTTTATTTTTTTCATTTTTCAAGTGCGTGGTGAAATATACGTGCAAGTCGACATGAACTTTTAATGCTATAATGGCCCACAGTATTAAGAAGTATCTACCCATAGTATAGGCAGAAGACTGTGTGCGCAAGCCAATATGCATTTTTTATCGTCACTCCACAAAGTTGGGATGAAAAATACGACGGTGGATTTTTGTGCGTCTATCAGAAATGAATTCACAGAGACGGTCCTTTGCTCTTCCCCCTCCCCCCCCGGGAGGGGGGGGGGGTATCGGATCGAGTCGATCAGTGTACCCGCGAAGCTTCCGTCCAGATTCCCGTTCAAACAAGCTAAAGCGATTCCCAATTATCGATTCCAAAGCTACTGAAAGAAAATTGTTAAAGTATGCATGGAGACTTATTGCATCCCCTTATATCTTCTCTGGATGGAAGGGTCTACAAATTACATGCATTGCGCTCGTTTCGGGAATTATGATTGGTTGGGTCATTCCGGACGGAACGTAGCATCCGTTACACTTTAAATTTGTAATTTTGACTTGAAAACTTTAAATTTTCTACTTTACTGCGACAAAGCTGGGAATCAAGTTATGATCTCCGTTCTTGATCATTGCTAAAAAGTTCAAAACTTTATGTTTTACAGTCAAAGAGACAGTTTTAAAATGTAACGGGTGCTACGTTCCTTCCGGAATGACCTGATTATGCTTGTAGAGCTGTGGCGATGGCGGCGCGTGCGATTTGGCAACGTTGCATCTAGCCTATTTAAAGTCATGAAGTAGGTCGAAATATTGGAGGTGCATACTGCACTCCGTCGAATCGATATTTTAAGTGGATTTTAACAGACGAAAAGCAAAGTTGCCAGATTTTACACGCCGCCAATGGCTTAGAATAAGGTTTCTTCGGGAGAGTACACCTGATGTTTATAGTGGGCCCTTACTCTGGAGACCGTACGTTCATTTAGAGTTCGTTTCAGAAGAGTAAGCTGGCCCCGACCAATAATCTTCGGACTTTTTCCAACGTTCTCTGATAGCTTGATGGAAATTAATGAAAACTAATTTGAGCCATAGCTGTTCCTTGAAAAGGACGCTTTCAAATCAAAAATTCAAAGTCGCGGGCAAGTTTTGTTATGATTTGAAGGAATAGCAATTGAAAATTCGGTGAAGATTATTGGTGAGATCCGCGCCTACTCTAGAACGAACTCAGTGATCTCCGATCATTCATTCATTCATTCATTCATTCATTTACAATCGCTCCAATTTAAAATTTTTCATAGCACGTTCCGAACACATCATTTTGAACGAGTTGATCAAGCACAGTTTCAAATTATTCAATCGTATATTTTTCGCGTCCACTTGGCAACGAGCCTAATCTTATTAGATGCTGTCCGCTATACTTGCAGGGTCACCTTGAGTCCTTGACCGCCGGATTTCGCTGTTCAAAAGAACATTCAACCAAACCTACACGACGTACAGAATTACGGTTGGAAATTTCGACACCCCCCTCCCCCCTGCTCTCAACGAATCGATTGATTTTAACTCCATACCTTCCTGTATGGATCCACTGGAAAAACCGGAGCATTTTCTTTGACGTCCGCCCTTTCCTAGTCAAAGTTCGATGTATCGACATAGAAGTCACTGTAACGCCTCTGCAATTCTTCGATGGCTTGTTGAGTTTCTTCGATCGATATTTCCTGATACATGATTTGATACCGATTAGAATTTTGAATGGTGTTTTGAATTTTGTAGTATAGCATACTCCAATGTTTCGGCTTTAAATTTATTTTTGATGTTACGATGCTTCGGTGCGACTTCGACGCGCGCGTTTCTGACATCGGCAACCGATGCCACAAATGGAGATAGCACGCGATTAATTGAGAGACTCACTTATATATTCTCTCTCTCTCTCTCTATCTCTCTCTCTCTCTCTCTCTCTCTCCCTCTCTCTCTCCCTCTCTCTCTCTCTCCTCTCCCCTCCCTATCTTCCCATCTCTCCTTCTCCCCCTCTCTATCATTCTCTCTCTCTCTCTCTCTCTCTCTCTCTCTCTCTCTCTCTCTCTCTCTCTCTCTCTCTCTCTCTCTCTTTTTTTATCGATGTATTAGAACATTTAATATCGAAAGATTTATTGGATAGGTGAAAATTTAAATAGTGCAAATTTATTTAAAGTTATTGCTCGTAGATTCGATCTACATGTTGAAAGATATGTTGTATAACGCATTGTGCATTGCTGCGTTTTTACGCTTATCGACGAATATCTCAAAAATGGTGTGTACTGGATGAAATGCTCCGGTGTCAAGTAACGCGTGTAATGCAATGCTAAGATAAATAGGTATTTCAACACGCGAAATGATTCAAGGCAAGTTTGTCTATTTATCGACTTGGAAAATCAGGGTAACTAATTTATTTTTCATTTTGTATTCATTTATGCAAATTGGAGAACTATATCCAAGTGTGAAAGAGTTTACGAGTGCGTGTGGGTCGACGCAAGTAGTTAGTTGGGGGAGAGGGAGGGGGGATGCTGCTAAACATAAATTAAATTTTCGGTTGTAACTTGTAAGTCTGCGTGAAAGAAGAAAACAGCGAGTATTTATTTAGAGGAGTGACGGTCCAAAAATGAAAAATAGAGCGTATAGGTAAAATAATACTTAACTTTTGTCTTTCCTTGAGCCGAAACATTGCAAAAACAAAACGAACTATGCGGATAGGGCAACCTAACCGAATTCGTGGAACAAATCACGTCGACTAAAATTTGGAATGGTCTCAGTCACTATTCTGTGCACTTAAATTCTTTAAGCACGTCCAAACTCTCTTTAAAAACTGAATCATAATCAGTATTTGTATGAATCGTATTTCTTTTAACCGACTCTAAATTCCAACTTCACCGCGGACCACCCCCCCCCCCCCTTCACCACTTCCATGAGCTATGCTCGTGTTTTTATTCCAATTCTTACAATTCTTCATTTGCTACATCTGTAGCAAAAGTTTGCAAGAGCAAGAGCCCCACCTGGACGAAATTTTGGGACTAAAATTGCAGCTCCCCCCCCCCCCAAATAACGTGACTAAAAGAAGAAGGACTTGGCAAAAACAAGGTTGCCAATCTTGAATAAGGCATGAAGATTGAAGGTGGCAATCACTGGTACACTCCATTACTCCATGTTTTAATGTTGTTGTTGTAACTTGTTTTGGCATTGAAATTTTTGGACATTTTTCTGATGCGGTGAATTTTTTCTCGTTCTGTTGTCACAGTAGACGTGCCAGCTGCGGACCAAGAGGAATTGTTCATTCGAAAGCTGCGGCAATGCTCTATGGTCTTCGATTTCATGGATCCGATGAGCGATTTGAAAGGGAAGGAGATCAAGCGAGCCACCCTCCACGAGCTCGTCGATTACGTCACCAGTGGCAGGGGTGTTCTCACCGAGCCCGTCTACCCGGAGATCATCAAAATGGTAAGCACACACTCTCTTTTTTCTCTTTATCTTGGCAATTTTCAAATTTTATATCACCTTTTCGAAACAAAAGAAATCTCTCGTGAAATGAAGGCAGATTTCTTAGCTGTTTTTTTTTTTTTTTTTTTTTTTTTTTTTTTTTTTTTTTTTTTTTTTTTTTTTATGGAATACATAAACTTTCAACACATTTTTGTTTGATGTTATTATGGTCAAATAAGAGACTTATCATTCAACAAATTCCTCGCAAGGGGGGGGGGGGGGCTGGTCAGAAGCACAAAAATGTATCAACCAAGGTACGGTCTGGTGCTGTTACCAGAAATCTATAGTCTACACTGAAAAAAAAAGATTACCATAAGGGTGACAATATGTGAACCAATGTAAAGGATAGTAAAATTACCAGAATTCTAGTGTTTGCGACCATAGTTCTTGAACATTTTGAAGGAATTCTAGTTCTATGACCATATTCTGGTTTAACACCAGCTTTTTCTGGTCCAAGTATCAGACTTTCTGTGGTTCACATATCGTTATGCTTCTGATAATATTACTGTACTAAAATCCAGGAATTATTTTTTTCTGTGTAGTATTTTTATCATAGTCCTTGAAAATTTTGAGGAAATGCTGTTACGCTGTGTCTATAATCTGATATAGTAACGCCACATTTTTCTGGTAAATGTACCAGACTCTCTTCGGTTGACATGTCGTTGTGCTTCTAGTAATATTATTAGAATTTAAGATCACCCCCCCCCCCCCCCAGCCAGTTCAAAGATGTAAAGTCGACTTCACCACCCCTACCCTACGATATAGAACTCGTTTTAGAAGTGGAGGCGCATCTAGACTATAATCTTCGGTGAATTTATTTCCAATTTTCATTCCTTAAAATCAAAACAAAACTTTGCCTCCGACTTTCAAATTTTGATTTTAAAGTGTTTCTCAATGAAAAGCCAACGCTCAGATTCATTTTCATTAATTTTCATTTTGTAATATGAGAAATAATATTGAAAAATTCCAAAGATTATCGGTCTAGGAGTGCCTACACCTCTGAACAACCTCTAGCAACAAGGCCGATAGGAACTTGGCCTAGGAAGTGCTGCTAAATACTTTACTCTCAAAAAATATGCCTACTTCTGATAAGATAACGCACTTGCTGCCAATGTCTGGTATATGGTGTGAAGAAAATCATGTATATTGTGTAGAATACAGCTATGGTCCGTTCTGCCGTGGTGCAGTGGCTGTTTGTTGAGCCATAGTGAATGCGCAGACATTTTACTCTTGACTTGGGCCAAAGGCTAAAGCTGTAAACCTCGCCAGTTCGGTCAAGCGCCTTCAATTTCCGGTGTCTGCAATTTCAACATCGTCAAGTAGGAATAGTTAACTATACTCACACGGCACTGGAGTGGCTCTGGTGATTCGTCCACAAATGGAGGGGAATTTTTGAAGTTCTGGATTTACTTCATCAGGGGCTTGGGCGTTACTATCGGGGTTTCAAACTTGGGAACCGTTCCTTATTGTTGTAGCAAACTGTCGCAAAAGACTTCGTGTTTTAATCTAGTCTCGCTATCAGGAATGATTGTTTGAAAACAGGCATTTGTTCCGTTAAAGACGAAAATTAGGACTGGAAGATCAACGAGAGGGCTTTTGTGGTCCATTCAATAAGGTTCAATGAATTTTGATGTGACGTCACGTCAGTATGGCCGATAGTGAAGTGTGTGTGAAGTTGAGCAACTATTAGGTTATTAAGGGAACGGGATTGGATCGAAGAGTAAATATAGGGCGAAAGAAAAGAAAAGAGAATCTAAGGTGCGAGGGAAAACTAGAGTCGTGAGTTTATGAACTCATACGAGAGGAACAAATTGAATTAAATGAAAGTGGAATGCGAGATCTCGGCAGTGTTGCCAGGTCGGGTGAAAAAGCCCTACGCTTTACATTGATTTAAATGGGGACGATACGGCTTTTTACCCTCGATCTGGCAACACTGGATCTCGGTGAGTATCCGCGCGATCGCGCTTCTATATGTAATGATGGTCACGGCTCGGCGCACATTAGGATAGAAACAGTTTGACATTTGATCAAACTGTAAAAGAAGATAGCATACGTGGATACAGGAATTTTTCTTTCTCTCTCTCTCTCTCTCTCTCTCTCTCTCTCTCTCTCTCTCTCTCTCTCTCTCTCTCTCTCTCTCTCTCTCTCTCTCTCTCTCTCTCTCTCTCTCTCTCTCTCTCTCTCTCTCATGCCGTGTGAATGCATGTGTTAGAAAAGGATTTCAGAGGGGGTCATCACGTGACTTTAGCTAGTATCTCCTTTCTCTTTCAACACACATGTTCAAATGTTAGGAGAGGGAGAAAGACGATGTTTTTGATCCGCCTTTGGAGGATCGTGCACGAGTAGTTGAGCTCATACCAGAAATTACTTCTAAATCGCAGATATGGCACAAGGGCAGTGGCGGCTCGTTCGATCTGCCAATCTTAGGTTTTGTCATGTGAATCTTTGTTAAAGTATCGAATTTTCGGAGCTCAACGAATCTCCTGAAGATCGATACGGGTGTAAATGGAGAGGATCAGTTTCCCTTTATAAAGTGCACGAACCGCCACTGCGTAAGGATCAATTTATTGTTTCCGGTATCACATCTATATCTACTTTTAGAATAAATGTTTGAATTATGTGTCGAAAACTCAAGAACACGAGCATTGAAACATTTTGCTGTAGTTGAATTTCAATTTGTTTCTCTCTCCCTGTTAATTAGGAGAAATCTAACTTAAAAGAGCGTTTCGTAGGTGGTACCTGTTGCATTTGCTGAATAGAAATAGAATGAATCTCTGTAAAAATTTAGATTTTTTAAAAATATTGGTTTTTTGGGTTTTTACTTTTTTATATGTTGGTGTACATTTCCTATGCATGGGAAGGGCTAGGGCCCAAATGAGTTAGGTTCTTCAAAATCGGCGGGTTTTCGCCCACGGCTGGATTCCACCGAGACTTTAGGTATTGATTTCGTTTGACATTACCAAATCCCCAATTCCTGAAATGTCGCCTTCTATAAATTAATTTTATAGAGGAGAAGGGGGGGGGCTCAAAGTTACAACTTTCAAACTAAAGTTTCTTGCCAACAACAAATGCAGACTTTAAGGTGACGTTTCCGCGAAAATAACTTAGAAACAAATTTCCTTTTTTTCACGTTTACGTATGCGATTTTTTCATTTTTCAAAAATTATGAAATTTCGAAACAACTCGTTCTATTCCGATCGTATAAGTTGTGTAATTTTCCATAAAATCTACAAAATCGTCTGAACCTCTTGTCGGAGCAATTTTTCATATCCGAGGCATGGATCGTTGAAGTTGCAAAAATCGCTGTTGGCGCTCTAACGGTATTGACAAGGTCGAAATAAATCATTTTCCCACATGTCTCCAGCAGAATTCGATAAAATTTATAGCATAAAATAATGGGGTTTTTATAGCGTGCAAAGTTCAATTCTGCCATACTGTTTTGAAGCACTTTCAAATCCAATGCGATGGTTACATATGCGTCGAGGAAACTCCAAATATTGTGGAAATATTCATTCCACGAATTTAAATTACTCGACTTTCTAGTATCTTACTTATTGTTAGTTGAAGGGTCAACAAGAAGAAGCAAACAATGGCTGGTCAGGGGTTGCCAATTAAGGCAAGTTTTTGAAAGAAAATTGTTGGACCCTCATATCAATGGCTTGTCAATCCCCCCCCCCCGCCCCCCGATACCACGTAGATTGTTGGATTGTAAAATGAAATACTGCCAAAAGGTTTCTTGACGGTAATTTTCCTTTTGGTCCATAGGGGATGTGATGATGATAATGATAAAAACTAGAGAACATTTTGAATTTTACTGATTTGGACTTTTCAGGTTTAAATGGCGCTATTCATGGAGAAAAGAATAATTTGATGGCAACCAGACTAACTATAGATTATAAGTGGCGGTAGCCACTAACGGTCAATTTGTTTTGTACTATCGTCCCGACGAGAGTTTTTGGTGAATATTGATCCCTCGTAGATTTTTCTGGAATTTGTTAATGTAGCTCTTGTTTTGAGTCATCAAAAGTATTATGACCATTAACAGAATTCTGATAGAAGATACGAGAAAGCACCCTCTAAACGAAATAGTCAAATAACCATCTGGTTGCCATTAAAATATTATTTTCTCCGTGCTTAAGGGAAAATATCACTCTTTCAGTTTAGAAAATCGAACGGATTAGCGCGACTACGCTCAATTTTAACTTTTTGTAGCTTTAGTAAGTATTCTTTTAAGAAGACGGGCGAGTGCAAAGAATATTTATCTTTAAGACGCTTCGCGTTGTCGTGCCAAGCAGTCTGCGAGCGGCAATCCTTTAAACCCGTCGACAAGTCGATGGGAGTTTTTTAAAGAATGCATTGAAAAGCAATTCTTGGTTTTCCCTCCCATATTTTATACAGTCTTCATCTGAATATAATCACGGCTTTATCTCGAAAATGTATTTTGCTCTGTCTTTGTTTGAGAATTTTTCGAGTCTTAATTTTTTTTTTCTTGTTCAAGTAAAAAGTTCTCATTTTCCCTGCACTACCGCAACCTTTTTTCCTGCGCAGAAGACGACAATACGCCTTGTCACGCATGATTGTGTAGAAAAGACTGTAAACGACGAACTCTTCTGAAACGACGAACGACCAGTGGCGTATCGTGCACTTTGACAACGTTGTAGTTCGTCCATTTAAACCCATGAAAAAGATCAAACTATTGGGTGTTCAGTGAACACTTTCGCATTCGGTCTTTCAAATGCTTTTAAATGGACGCAATATAGCGTTGCCTTACACGCACTATACGCCACTGCAAACGATCTAGTTATAAATATACTGAACAGACCGCGATTGAACTACGACCATTGTTTCCTCGGCATTTTACATTAGAATCAGCCGTCGAAAAAGGAGTCCGTTGATAGTTTTACACCCAACCCATAGCCACCGTACGACTCAAAAAACGCTTTACCAGGATTTCCCGTAACTCTTTGAAAGTATTGGTTTACTCTCTGCCCTCTTTCTCTTTAGCCGTGATTTGTTATGTTTTTTGTTGTTTCTTGTTAATTGAAATATCGATTGAAACTATGTTAAATTCGATGCGAATATGACGAATTTTCGACGATTCTGAGGTGATATATAAATGGCTTTCACAGCTATATTTAATAGCAGATGTCCGTATTTTTTCGCTATCACCAAAAGTCGTCAATGGTGTCGGTCGGCTCTAAAACCCATCTCGATCGAAAATCATCGAAAAAGCGTCATATTTCCGTAGGAAAAACTTAATTTTAATCGATATTTTGATTTTCATGCAAAGCGGCAAAACACATCAGCATCACTCTTGCCAGAAAAAATCGTGGCTTTTCTCTTTCCTTTTTTTCACTCGTTCATTCTACCCTCCTGGCCCAACCCCTCCTCCCTCTCCCCAGAAGTTCATAAGACCTTCTTTTTGCCCTGCTTTTTGGAAACATCACCTGCCTGATTTTGCAGCGAGGTTTGCTGGAGGAGGGGGTGCCCGTGCCCAGAACTTAAAAAAAAAAAAAGATTAAAACTCAAAATTGTTGTTCGTAATTATCCCGTTGGAGTCGCAGCCGTTCTGTGTTACGGTCGAGATTCGAAGGGTGCAATTCAAAGATTCAAAGAAAAAAAAAACTCCTTGAGTTGGCTTTGATGTAAGAATTCTTGAGACCCCCCCCCCCTCATTTAAACTGTGTGTAGGGAATGAAGAGCAATGACTATCGACCTACCTTGGAAAATGCCTCCAAAGAGCTTTTTTTGTTTATGCTCCGCTCGTTCCATTGTCTTTCTCTCTCTATTTCCATTTGTTGTTTCCGTGTGTCAGAAAAGGTTAGCAAAGGGGGCCATCGAGTGACTTTTTCGTTTAAGGTGTCATGGTGCAGCTACACTGATACCATGGGAGCTTCCTGTCTAATTTGAGGCTTGCCTCTGTTTGTTTCTTTGTAGATATAGTGACAAATTAGACATGGAATCCCCTATGACAGCTATCTGCCATTTAAGAGCAAATATGGCAGAGCTATGCAAGTATCACAAGTGATTCCTATCTAATTTGTATGTTTCTCTTTGTATGTTTGTATACAAAATTTGTATGTTTCTCTTTAAAAACACATACTGAGGTAAGCCTCAAATTAGATAGGAGTCTCCATGGTATCCGCGTAGTTCGTAGCTCCGCCCCTACGCTACGCCCCAAACTTTAAAGTCGTTTTGTAAGTCTATGAGTGCGAGTTCAGTGGCGTAGCGTGCAATTTGGCAACGCTGTGTTGTTCATTTAAATCAATGTAAAAGGTCGAATGCAAAATGTGTCCACCGAACACCCAAGAGCTCGATCATTTTCGTGGGTTTAAATGGACGAACTTCAACGTTGCCAAATTGCACGCTACGCCATATTGAGTGAGTTTTGTGACTTTTTCATGTGTTCATCGCAGTTTTAGCTGAATTTTACTCAAGAATCAATTACTCAATCGCTTGTAGCAAAATTTAGTAAGATCCCCTTTCTGGCCCTTTTCAGTACAACATTTTTCTCCGTGAAGCTGAAAAGTATTTTGATTTTCAGATAAATTGATCAATATGTTCACTGTGCAGCGTGGTTGGAAACGTGCGATGTGGTCAGAACCGTCTCAGGTGCTAATCCATTTAAGTTGCAAAAACGCGTGCCATGCCGCGGCTCCCGTGCGTCCTTTCGTGTCCGGCCCGCGCCGCGCGGCCACGCTGCGTCCACGTCCGAGCGTCTTCCGCCCTTCGCGCGCATGCGCGCGCGTCTGTGTGTGCGCGATACTCGTGTGAGTGTTGCGTTACAGTTAGTTACCGGACGGAAGCACGAGACGGACCCACCCCAATGTTGCCGGATCAAAGAGACTCATCGTCACTTGTGTAGCATTGTATTTTGTCCATGTAAACCCATGAAAAATATCGAACTAAGCTACGTTGGTATTACGCAGGCGTTGCGTTGTATTTCGTCCATTTAAACCCGTGACAAATATCGAAGTAAGCCAATGGTGTCACTGGCGTAGCGTTGTATTTTGTCCATTTAAACTCATGAAAAAGCTGTTGACGTCACTAGCGTAGCGTTGTATTTTGTCCATTTAAACCCATGAAAAATATCGAACTAAGCTATTGGATGTGCAGTGAACACAATTGGATTTGATCTTTTGAACGAGTTTAAATCGACGAATCGTAACGTTGCCGCACTGTAAGAATTCACGTGCCAGTTCAGCATTCATTAATGTTAATGTGGTTTGTGACATGAATGACAAGTCGATTTTACGTTACGAGAGTGCTGATTGGCTGTCTAAAATGCTGAACCAGCATGCTAATTTTATTTTACTTCGAGAAATGATGATTTATACCCTCTTCAGTTGCTTTTCGGGATTTTCTTAATTCATCATTGACTTGTTATTCATATCGCATACCGCACATTAAATATTTGTATAATCTATGCTGAACTATTAAATGAAAATTCTTACGGTGGAGGTATTACGTTTCTTCACCCTGTTCTTCTTTTACGGCGGATGAAACGTCCCGTTAAAGAATAATTAGAATCCCTAGAAAGTAAAACTGTTAGATCGAAACACCATCTGCTCTATTAATTAATAAAAATGATTCACAGTCTACACAATTTTGTGGATGAAAAAGTAAACTGGGTCACATCTATCGCAGAATGTGTGTTGACTTAACTTATAACTTTAAAGTTTCTGTAAAGTTCGTGTTAGATTTGACCTAGTTCTCACATTCATCTTAAACTTGTGTAGATTTTCTTCTTTGCAGTGATGTGCTCCTCGAGTGCTGACTCGCTGTTTGGTAGTCGCATGGGTAGTCACATAACACGCTGACGTCTTTAATTTTCACAGAAACGATAACAAATCCCCTAGTGCTGTATGTGTAATGTGTACAGTGGCGTAGCCAGGAATTTTTCTGGGGGGGGTGTCCGAAAATTGTCAAGGGGGGGGGTCCAAAGATACTAATTTGGTAAAATTTGTCGGAAAACGCAAAAAATTACCTTTTTTTAGGACACATTTTGGAGTCAAGAGGGGGGGGGTCCAGACCCCCTGGACCCCCCTGGACCCCCCCCCCCCCCCCTGGCTACGCCACTGAATGTGTATGGCCAATGTAATTTTTTGTCCCATTTTGAGCTACACGAAACGAGATGACTGTGTGCTCCCTTCAGGCGTGTAGCGGGTGGACTACCAGACCTACCAAAGGGAAAGTTACGGTGCGCAGCGTCACGAGGGGGTGCAAAAAAAGCTGACAGAAACTTTGAGGAAACAACTGATGAGACCGCAAGTGATGAAAAGAAAATAAAACGCAGTGCGAGGATTTTTTTTTTTTTTTTTTTAAGAAATGTGAAGTGACAGCATGAGGGGGATATTTTATTGTAAACAAATGGACAGGGATTGAGGGGGGTTAGGGACCGTATTGAGGGGAGCAACGAAATCCTTGGTACACGGGGCGCATGTCAGAGTAGCATCACTATTGGGCTCACGCACTTCCTCATAAAGTTTATAGGGATTCTACCTGCCTCACAACTATATTGAGAACATAGTATTGGATCAGATTTTGGAACTGATGGATCCAGCGATATTGCGATTTTAGCACGATCTCAACGTAGCGATTCGATTCTTCACCGAGAGAAGCACGTATTGTTGACTTAACGCGTTCGATATGTTGCATCGCTTCGATGTATCGATTGTGACTCAACTCAACTAAAGAAAGTTACCTCCAAATCAGCTCAATGCCAAGGGCTTTATCAATAGAGGGGTCAGTGGGTTCAGCGGGGTCATAGTGAGGTCAGTGAGGTCAGTTCATTATTTTGTCGCCACCGTAAAGACGGTTTATTAGTACACTTCGTCTGATTATTTTTTTCTTCAACCCCAAACAAATTAATGAAATTGAATTCTAGTGAATTTGGTCTAAATGAAAGGTATCCTTGTTCAAAAGCGGACCCCCTTGAACTGAAATCAATTTTGATTTTTTTTTTTTTCCGGAAAATTTACTGCGATGTACTTACCTACTTATCAACATTTAGTTTTGAAAAATAAAGTTTTCTTACGTGATAGTCGGGAAAAATTTCCATGGCCTGTTATCTTGTTTCAAACACTATAATATTTTCTCCTAATTGTAAGACCGATTTAATGTGAACGTAGAACTCTTTTTTTTTTTTTTTTTTTTTTTGTAAGGATCAAAGAAAAAGGCAAACAAAGTGAAACCAACCACCTTTCGTGGCGTGCATTCGATATTTAGCGGACTTGTCTCGATTGTGACTTACCAAAGAAATATAACCCATTAAACGATTGAATTCTATTGTTTGTACGCTCTGATCTCTGATAATATAAATTGTATTTATCATACGTTCAGTGTTATTTCAAGTTTTAATACATTTTTCTTCGTTTTGGAAAGGTTTTTTTCGCCCCTCCATTACATTGTCAGGGTTTTCCTACTAAGCAACTGCAAATTCAAGATTTTGTTTTCTTAAAATGAAAAGAAAAAACATTTTCCTCGATTAGATGTGGGATAAGTTATTTTCATTGTAAATTTCGCAACCCCGTTCCGTTCTGTTGTGTATGCTTGTGTGTCGAGTTATCAACCTCGCTTTCTTATGACGTCATTAGTAGATAGATCCCTCCTTCCCTCCCCATTCCGATCTCTTGTTCTCATCTTCGACCAATCTTGTGCAAATCGACCTTGGAGCGCAGCGCGAAGACAGCTCCCAAACGCGGGTTGAAAGTTTCCACCCTGCGTTATGCACCCCAGGGGAAGATCGGGTGGGGGTAGGTTCTGGCCTCGGAAGGTATATTGTGGAGGGCGGCAGAGTTAGGGTGGAAAAGCAAGAAGAAAGGTTAGCATTCTAAAATATTTCCATCAAATGGCGGCAAATTAAAAAAATTCCCTTTAAAGGTGGTAAGACGTAAGCTTGCTTCCCCCCCCCCCCCTCCCCGAAACTCAGATCCGCCCTTGGTGCATGTTGAGATAGTGGAGGCATCTTACCGGACGAACCCTGGATTTTTCATAGGTATCCTTGTTGATGTCAGTGGTGGGTCATCTATGCCCATCTGTAAATGATCTTTTTTAGCGTAAGATTCGTCTCGTTCTTGTTTGTATCACCGGAAATGCGCATTTTTTTGTTTTTTTGTTTGCGTAAACGTGTCTTTGCAAATGCATCTCCCCGTGATGTTGATGCTAGACCTACGCGACGATTAAGGGTGATTAAGGGCCCAATAACTGGGCGTTAAAGGGAGCAAGGGAGGGAACTCCTCCCCCTACCTCCTCCCATGAATGATGAAAAATCCAACAGCACTACAAAATTGACCTATCACTATTCTGCCTGGTTTTTGAATATTTTTAAATCTATTTCTTATTGAGACTTTTCAAATTTTTTTAAATCATAATTTATTTACACTTTTGACCATGCATTTACACAAATTTTGTTTTCATTTCAGATATCTGCAAATTTATTTCGCACCCTCCCTCCTAGTGAAAATCCTGACTTCGATCCAGAAGAGGACGATCCTACTTTAGAGGCAGCTTGGCCACATTTAACGGTAAAATTACTTCTTTTCAATTATTCATTCTTGAATTTTTCAGCCACAAGGAACAAAGTTCGTCGTCCCCCCCCCCCCCCCCCCACTAAGGCACTGAAACTGTAGAATTTATGATTGCAGTACCTCAAGCGTGAGCTCGCCAGTTTTTGAAATGTCATGTTTTGGACCTGGCCAGTTTAGTGAAACTGATCATCCGGAAGAAAACTCGGCTCCAAAACGGCTCCGCATTTTTGCCCCTTTTTGTTTTTTTTTGTCCGTTTGAATTTTTTATAGTAGTTTTGATCATGAATTAAAAGTTTTTTTGACACACCACATGTTTCTCAATTTCTCTTATGATCATTTTTTGAATTCCAAACAAATAATTATTTTTTTGTTTTGGTTAAACTTCAAAGCCATGTGTCCAGAAACTTACTTCTGCGAGGAGTGAGGAGGCTTCTTTCAAGGCAAAAACTTTCAGTTCAATTCTCCTTTAAACAGTAATATTTTCATCAAGGTATCAAGAAGAATTAATCTAAATGATTTCAAGAAAGAGTGATTATACCATGAATTTAAAGGACTGTTTCTTAAATGTACCTTGAATGAATAACGTTTTCATATCTCTCTTGGCCTAGCCCATTTACTTTTGGGATACTTTGTCTTGTCTTTTCAGAATCAATATCATCAATGACATTCTTCTCAGTGTTAATATATATTTATTCTTTGTTCTATTTTGTAATAGGCTGTTGCTCATAGCAATGTAGAGGTATATTGTTTCATTTGATCCAGACTTAGAAAGATTACAAACTAGTAGGAGGGGCCGGCAAGTTGCAACACAATGTGTGTTAGACTCTAAACTAATTGTATTTTGCCCTTTTATGAAATATGATTAGATGCAGTTTGGCCTACATCTCCTTTTGTATGAATTGAATTATTTGCCAAACAAGTATTCTGCCAGAAAGCCGTAGCTTTTGTCTCCCAGTCATTTGTAATTCTCATCCTGTTTAAAAGCAGGATTGAAGCTAACAGTAGTGAGACAGGCAGCCCTCCTTCTATCATGAAAGTTCATCTTTTCTTTTATATTTTCCTTCATTTTTTCCTTTTTTTCTAAATGACTACTGTAGATGCAAAGTAACTTGGAAGATAGCTCTTGAACCTTGAATTAATTATATGATAACTCTCTTTAAAAAGAAGACACGATGCAGGAACAAAGCTGTGGTAATTTTGAAAATAAAAAATGATTTTAGCCGAAACCGACTTATTTTGAATCTGGAACAAAGTATGTTGCTGAGTTAATCATAGATAACACTAGACAAAGAAGGAACAAGATCCAAAAATAACATTCAGTGCTTTTTTTCAATTTTTTCTGTTCTTTACCTTTTTACTTCAAAATTGATTAACTATGTACATTTTTGTGATCCCTCATTGATATTTATTTCTCTATAATTGTTTCAGTTGGTATACGAATTGTTTCTGAGGTTTCTGGAATCCATAGATTTTCAGCCAACAATCGGGAAAAAAGTTATAGACCAAAAATTTGTACTACAGGTAAAAATAATTGAACTAGTCATCTTGTCATCCTCAACTATTAGAACAATCATTTCTGTTTTTTCCCCCCCTAAGTAAATTTTTACTGTCCTTAGCTGAAATGGGTGGTATTATTATCAGCTCAAATATGATCAGCAACATGCACAATTTCATCTAAATTACTGATTAACGAATATGTTTTTCACTCATCTTCTTCTTGAGTAAGTCAATGATTTTAATGAAAGCAAAACATGTTTGCGCTGGTGGAAGAAAATGTCAGGATCAATATTTTGAAATGAAATTGCGTCTGTTTGATGCTCAGGGCAAGATGGGTATCTGACATAATTTAGCATTTTTTTGGTGGAAGGTGAAAGCTAAATAAATAATATTCTGTGGAGGAAAAACCTAAGTATGATACTGCATAAAAAGTAAAATATTGGTGAAAAACTGATTTGGAAACGTTAGTTACTTTGCTCAAAGTTAATTGAAAGGAGTAAGGTTTGAACCAAAGCCCTCACAACTACAAGTCATGAATGGTTCCGCATAGCTTGTGCTTGAACTCAAACAAACGGTACTGCCGTTTTGCGTATAATTTATGACATTTTTTAGTTCACTGCTGATTCCACCGATTGAGAAAATATTACAGATCAGAGTATTTTCTTGCAGTACAGTCATACACTGAACTGAAATGTGTCATCTTTTCTCAACCGGTGGAATCATCGGTGCATTGAAAAATACCATTGATCATACGCAAAACAGCAGCTCTGCAAACAAAACCCGGAATTCTAGGCTAAAATTCTTGCTCAAGTATAGCTTTTGTCTGCCCTCATCAGTAATTGTTTTCTTGTCTGTAATTTTTTATTCTTTCTGTCCTATTTTAGTTATTAGATTTGTTTGATAGTGAAGATCCCAGAGAGAGAGATTTTCTAAAAACGGTGCTGCATCGCATTTATGGAAAGTTTCTTGGACTTCGGGCATTTATTCGTAAACAAATTAACAATATTTTCCTCAGGTGAGAACACACTCTTCTAATTTTCTCTTCCCCTTTAACTTTGTATGCTTTGTCAACCAGGAATTGTGATGTTTTTCTGAAACTGAGAGAATGGAGTTATTCTGGTTTCACGCAGTCTACCAGAGACAAATAGAGACGGAGAACTACGCCAAAATACATAGGGCAGATTTGAGGCACACTGAAACTCGCAGATTCAGCAAAACATCAGTCAACACCCCTCTAATGTCGCAGCGTGTTGAACGGTGAATTTCGGAAAACACAGGGAGGATGTAATGGGAAGTAAAGAGGAGGGTGCTCACCATTCAACACCCTACGACATCAGAAGGGTGTTGACTGTTATTTTGTTGAATCCACAAGAATTAAGCATGCCTATGCTGTAGTCAGTTAGTGCTCCGTTTCTATTTGTGTCTGAAGTCTACTGTGATATTTCAATTGGCATAGATCTCCAATTTATCAATGGTTTAATTTTTTGTATGAGATCAACCAAAGTAGCTACTCGTAGAACTCATCAGCAATAATTTATTTTTATTGAAGGAAGAAAAATCTTCGGATGATTCGAACTGAAACCAAAGTTTTGGACTATGATGTTAACTACACAGTCATGGAAGGTGATACGCTTAAGTTTCGATGACCAGTGTTATTCATTGCATTTCTACAGTTTTTTTTTTTTTAAATGAATACGTTCCAATACTTTCAAAAACCCTATCAAGTCTGTAAAAAATTTTAATTTTGCTTCTCCAAAGAACTTGTGTTTGCCTGCGTTGCTAGCATTTTGATAAGCATAGAAGAAAGAGCAAAAATCATTCTCAATAAGCGGAATGGTTGTCTAATTAGCGTCCAGGATTTCAATAGGTGTGAGCTGAACGATTTGCGTGTACATTGGTGAAGACCAGCTGAAAGGAAACTAGGTGACTCCCAGCTCTCTGCCGTGTAGCAATTCAAGAAGTTCAATATTTCTCTATTCTGTTGCATTCAAATGCAAACCATTTGCAGTGCATCGGGAACAGTTGCATCCTTCTGTTATAGTTCAATTCTGTAGCATTGCGTCACTGCGAGGCCTGGGATCTAAATAGGTGCGTGTACATTGGTGGAGACCAGCTGAAAGGAAACTAGGTGACTCCCAGCTCTCTGCCGAGTAGCAATTCAAGAAGTTTAATATTTCTCTATTCTGTTGCATTCAAATGCAAACCATTTGCAGTGCATCGGGAACAGTTGCATCCTTCTGTTATAGTTCAATTCCGTAGCATTGCGTCACTGCGAGGCCTGGGATCTAAATAGGTGAGAATAGGCATTCAGACGCATTGCATTGTGTAAATTGAATTATGCCTCTAAATCAGAAGAAATAGAAACTGAATCCTCGTCATTCAACTTTGTAAGTTAGAAATTGCCTAGTTTATTAGCTCAAAGCTCAATGTTTGTTTTTTATTTTTGCAGGTTTGTATATGAAACAGAACATTTTAATGGCGTAGGAGAATTACTTGAAATTTTGGGCAGGTATGTCTCTTTTTATTTACTTTAACTTATGCTATTTATTTATGTGCTTTTGTTTTTATTTTTTTCATTTCCTGTCTTATTGGCCACCCATAGCTCAATGGAAAAGTGATGTGTGGAGAATGTTTGCTAATGTTTAAGGTTAGGGGAGCAAAAAAGTTTAAAATACGATTCTTAATGAGAAATTTACTGTCGTTTTTTTTTTCCCTTCACTGTGTCTTGGCTTTCAATATGTACAGTAATCCAGTTTGCTTATGCAAGATACGTGAGTAATTAAGTTTATGCAATTTAAATTGAGGGACTCTGCTCCATCCTATTCAAAAAGCTTGAAAGCTTTAACTATCTTAAGTCTTTTTAATTTAACTAGCTTAAGTTACTTCTGCTAGTTACTTACTTTTAATCATATTTGTTTCACCATGCTTGTACAGCTAAAGTTCTCACAAGCCTGTAAAGTCATGTGCTGTTTTTGAGTGATTTATGATCACAGCTCATGTAAAAAATTGAATAATACCAGGTGAAACTATAATACAAACTCACACATACACATGAAGGTCTTTCAAAGAACCCTCGTCAATCCATCTCTTAAATTCCTACCCCAAGAGATTAATACAACAAACTGTGGTCACATCATTGTGAGTTGTGATGGAAGCGTGTTTTAAGGTGCTGGGAGGTAATTGGGTAATGCTAGGGTGTTACTAAAATGATACCATGCCTACGGAACTGTATGTTGGTGAGTGTGCAGCATTGAGTTAAGAGAAATGGATGAACAGGCCTCATGGAACCATTTATATCAACTTTGATTGTACAGGATGTAAAAGTAGTGCCTAAGATTTTTTTTTTTTTAATCCCCGTAAGAACATATGTTCAAAAAATTTGCAGTAAAGAAACCTGCAGGCTGATTATGAATGATTGTATGGTAATGCTATCGCATTGATGATCGAGTATGTGTTCTTCTTATGGGTGGGGTCAATACGATAGGTTTCATCCCAACAGAGACCCTCTCATCTCTGCAGAAATTCGCTGATGACTCAAGGGCTATCGGAGAATTTCTGCAGGGATGAGAGAGTTTCTATCAGAATGAAACTTAGTGTAATGACAACACCCATAAGAAGAACACATACTTGATCATCAACTTGATAGCATTACGATGCGATTGTTCATAACCAGCCTGCTGAATCAAATTTGAGAAGTGTCGCTGTTCCTTTTAACTTATAACTTAAACAATTATTTCTGTCTTATCGTTCTCTGAAAAGCTTGAAAAAATAAATGTTTGAATATTTTGCTAAGCTTGGAACGCCTCTTCAAAGGAATTTACTCAATGTATTTTTGTGCAAATAACTGTCGGGCTAAACCTTATATTAAAGGTGAAACGCAGATGGATGCGATGGGTTGCTCTGCGATATACGTTTTCTTTTTCTCCGCAGTTTCACTCCTAGTATCGGATTTTGCTCTGTGAATTTTGGGAGTCTTCCATGAGCGTGTTTCTTTAGTAACATACCAACTTTTCTGAATTATTCTGAAGCTTGTCAAATTTCTGCTTCAGTTTGATGGATATGACATTAAATATTGCCAAAGGACCTGGAATCACCTTCATTTTTATTTCTAAAAAAGCATTGAAGGTGGACACACTTGTTCTATAACTCAAGTCTTTTTAAAAGGACCTGCCACTGGCCTTATGGGAAATGATTTTTGGGAAAAGATTTTTGATTTTTTGGTCTCAAATTAAAGGTTTGGTGATGCTGAGTTAAAGGTCTTGCGGCACCAACTCAATTGTATGATAAGTTTTGGAGATTTTCGCGTTGGAAGTGCAGTAAGAAGGGCCACTTTCAGAGCCAGATCTCCCACCAACGTTGAACACTGTAATCAAAAATGGTCTGTTTATCTATTTCTGACAGTGCGTGAATAAGGAAACAGGGTTGTTAACAATATTAAGGCAATTGCAAATTGACCAGGCTGGGAAAAGCAAATTAGTTCTGTATGGAACGTGTGTTTTTGAATGTGTGATGAACCCAAGATGGTGCGATTTCAACAAACGAATATTACAATGAGTAGGGAGGGAAGTCCAGGAGCGTCTACCGGAGGCAGGTAGTTGGACAGTTATTGATTACTATTCTCGAAGCTGGTGTCAATAGGGTACTGAAAGTGACCCTTTTTAACTGTGTTTTAACTGCGAATATCTCTGAAACTTATCATATGATTGAGATCGGGCTGTGAGAACTTTTGCTCTGCATTCCGTGAACTTTAATTTGAGACCAAAAATCCAAAATTCATTGGTCATTTCCCACAAGTCCAGTGTGCCAGGTCCTTTTGTTGAATGCTTTCAAAATGCAGTCAAATTAGTGAAACATAACTTTTAACCTCTCGTATCAATTTTAGCTTTAGAATCTTTCTAGTTTAAACTAATGTGTTGTATTTTCTTGTTTGCAGTATCATTAATGGTTTTGCACTACCTTTAAAGGTAGAACACAAGCAGTTCTTGGTTAAGGTGCTAATTCCACTACATAAAGTTAAGTGTCTCTCACTGTACCATGCCCAATTAGCTTACTGTGTTGTTCAGTTCCTGGAAAAGGATCCGACTTTAACTGAGCCTGTTGTGAAAGGACTTTTAAAATATTGGCCCAAAACATGCAGTCAGAAAGAAGTAAGTAACCGGTTTTTCACTATTTATTTTATTTTACTAATTTTATTCATAGAGAATAAAGTAATTCTATCAAATACTTCATCTCCCGGTGTTTGCTTTGTCGGAATAGGGTAACGGTAATCTCTTGTTAAGGTAAAACAAATCAAAACTAACCACATCAAGCTGGTTCAACTTCATGAGAGCTAGAGTGAGCAAGGTTCACCGGAATAGATTGAACAAAGAGAATGAATTGAGGAGTTTTTAGAATAACTGTGAACGGATAATGGAAAATCCGAATTCTCATGCTCTAAGCTATCAGTGCATGTGTATGCAGGTTGTACTGGTTTATTCATTAATTGGGTAGTTTGAGCCGTTTTACATCAGTCCCGACCAAAGACATTATAGAAGAAGACTGGCCCCTGCTATCTCTTTGCACGGGGGAAAAGTTAAGCCGGTCTTGGCACGGGCTGATGGGCAGGGCACTTCCCCGCGCGGGGGTATGAACCGAATTAACATTAGCTCTTATGGAGCCTCGCTCTTCAAACCTATCTTAGTCATTTATTCTTGCGAATAACCGTGTTGAGTCTCACATATGTTGTACAGTATTGTATACCATACATTTGAACCGAAAATTTGGATCAATTTAAAGTGTCCGTTCTTTAATAATCGAAGTTAACGATCGGTCGGTCATTGTTTACTTTAGCACCCATAACCTCTCTTCCGAACTTTCAATCGTAAATATCTAGCGGATAAATGGGTCAGTTGCAAACTTTTGCTACAATGCTTGAGAGTGTATAATCTATTGTAAAATCGCCTGAAAAGTCCATTGGTGGCATCAGAAAGTCATAAAATGCAGTAATAAACTCACAAGAGGCGTTTAATGAAATCCAAGATGGCGGTAAAATATCGAGCAATCTGTATGTATCCACCTTTAACATCCAAGGATTGCCAACGTTGACAACCTCGCAGCTTCAGAGGTTATGTGTTTATTTACATTGTGATGATTGGGTGTGATCGATATTGTGAGGTTGGCTATTCTTGGATGTTCGTGGTGCATGCATACAGGTTGCTCAATATTTTACCGCCATCTTGGATTTCATTAAACGTCTCTTGTGAGTTTATTACTGCATTTTTTGACTTTCTGATGCCACCAATGGACTTTTCACGCGATTTTACATGAGATTGAACATCCTTTGGTGCTGTAGCAAAAGTTTGCAACAGACCCATTGACCGAAACATTTGTTTAAGTCTGTCAATCTCAACTTTGGCATAAGCTGCATATCATATCTGCGTACTTTTGAAGACTAACAGTAATTAACATTCTTTTGAAACAGTTTTATGTATCTGCTCCATAAGACGCAATGTTAATTTGGTTCATACCCCCGAGCGGGGAAGCCCTAGCCTATGACAGTAACCGGCTTCAAATCTCGCCGCTAGGGGCCAGTCTTCTTCTATAATGTCTTTGGTCCCGACCCATCATTCTAATTTTCAAAATTGCAATTATCATTTTCAACGAAAGCAAATTTTTCTTTTTTTTAAAAAAAAAAAGAACTTGAAAATAACTTGAATTTGTTTTTTGTCCGATTAGCACTGTCGAGTATCCGAAAACTAGAAACTCCGGTATTTTTTATGTTCTCAAACACCTCTACCACTTACCACTATGTTTTTGGCTGTTAATAAAAACTTTCCTCTGGAATAACATGTTGTATAACTTAATCAAACCACTCAAAAATGAGGATTATAAAAATATTGGAGAATACAATGATTTAGTTCAATTTTTCATATTGATATTCATTTGTTTCCAGGTAATGTTTTTGGGAGAGGTAGAAGAAATTTTAGATGTTATTGAACCGGCGCAGTTCACTAAAATTCAAGAACCTCTATTTAGGCAAATTGCTAAGTGCGTTTCAAGTCCACATTTCCAGGTAAGAATTCTTTTGCTTCTATATTCTCTTTAAATTTTTATGTTGGCCGCATTTTTAAGCAGTGCTTGCAAACTCTTTGTCAAAAGTTGATTTGTGTAGACTGTAGAGCTTCGTGCATTTGCTTAGATTCAGCTTCAGCCAGAGCAAGCATCAAGGAAGAGCTATTTGTGGAAGAACAAATGAAAAACAGGCAAAACGGATAAAATTAGGAACTTTCGGATGGTAACTCGCAATTACCAGTTGAAATATGCACTTTAAACATCAACATCAGTCAACCTCATACTTAAAGTTGATTCCAGGCGAAACTTTTCCAGATTTTAATCTGATATGTATAGCGCCACCAGTGACTTTTGGGAAAAGTCATGTTTTAGGCATTTTAAATTGAAAATAAAGAAAAAATGCAAATCCGAGAACGGCGGCACATCTGTAATTTTTATGGTTTTTAGCCAAAATGAGCAAAATTGGCTGAGAATTAGAGCCGTAATTTAGGAAATTAATTTCGCAAGCTGAGTGAGTGCGAGTGATTTTATGTCTACCTGGCTCACTTGCACTCATTGAAGCTTATGGGAATTTTCGTATTCCATAAATCTTGGCTTTATTTTAGAGTGCTTCAGCTTGAAATTTCCAGGGTATCTTCCTGAAGTATGCTCGCAGATACTGGCCAGCGCGACAAGGTGTCCATGGTTTGAATTAATGGACCCTGGAATCATCTGAATAATAATTTACTACTACTACTTTTCTTCTTTACAGGTTGCAGAGCGGGCTCTGTATTTCTGGAATAACGAATATATCATGAGTCTGATTGAAGAAAATAATCAAGTTATTATGCCCATCATGTTTCCTGCGCTCTATCGAATAAGTAAAGAACATTGGAACCAAACAATCGTAGCCCTCGTCTATAATGTTCTTAAAACTTTTATGGAAATGAATAGCAAGTTATTTGATGATTTAACTGCATCATATAAAACTGAAAGACAAAAGTAAGTTACTTTTTTTTCTCTATATTAATAGTTTTACCTGCAAATCCTTTGATTCACCTACCATTATTTTAAAACATGAAAAATAAATTTACAATCTCAAAAAGTCTAATGTTTCATATGGGCGCATTGCCAGTGTGACAATGCATGTGTATCTTTGAGATACTGAGAGAGCTATGGAATAAAAGGAGACTAGAATGATTAGATGGCCTTGAGTGTCATGGCAGCTATTTGCTTAAAAGTTAGGGTGACAAAAGAAAACCTTATCTTGAGATTTCATTCAAGTTTTTTTAAAATTAAGAACAGCTGCTGTTTCAAGTTATACTACGGTAAACAAGTTGTTCACTTGCATAAATGAACTCCTTAAAAAAAGACTACACTTAGCTTATGGGAACTTGCTCTTGGCCAATTTTGATGAAATGGGTCTTTTCCGCACTTCTGCTGTAAAGACAGAAAAAATTGATTCTACAGTAAATTGTCTAAAGAAAACAAATATAAAGAAAATGAAAACTCCGTAACCTACCTATCTCTAATAGAGGGATAGTAGCAATTAGTTGAGGTTCATTGCAACTTGAATTTTGAAATGCCAGTACTAACGCGAAACTGATTCCGTAGTAGTAAAGGTCCATGCTACTGTTGCCAATTTTAGATTAAGCAGGCCTCATTACCAGAATGATGACTAATTACATGGATCAGAAAATAGAATAAAAAAAAGTGAGCAGCAGACCCATCGAAGCATGATGTGTTGGTGTGTATCCTGAGGAAAGCTGTTATGGACCAAAAACACTAATGTGACAGGATTTTGAGAAATTTGTATCTGAAGTTTGTACTATTTGTGCAATTTGGATAGGAGTCATTCCAGGTTAACTGTCTCGGCCGTCACATTTGAAAATGATTTTTTTTTTGCAAACGTTGATTTTTGCATGTTTAAGCAATGGAAAGGGTAAGATGTCGGACAGTTATTCCCCTTTTTTTGCCAAAAAGTTGAAACTTACAAGTTTTAAATCGAAAAAAAGTTTTAAATGTGACAGGTGGAACACTTAACCTGGAATGACCCATAGCTCATAACATCTTAGCGGAAGACATCTCCCACCCCTCTGTACAAGGAATGGTCTCACTTGGTCCTCTTCCGCGTTTATTTCTTTTTACATCTGTTGTGAAAAGTTGAACTTTTAATCACTTTCAATAAATCAATTAGTTTTGGCCCCAGATTTTCGTTTCCTTCAATGATTCTTTGATTTATTCTTTTGTTTTTTCAACCGAATAATGCTTACTAAATGTCTTGGTGTGTCGTTTTTTTTAGAGAGAAGAAAAAAGAAAAAGAACGAGAAGAACTGTGGAAAAAATTACAAGAACTGGAATTGAATAGTAAACAAAAAGATGCAAACATCAAAAAGTGATGCTGCGCATGGTATCACACCGAGAACTTATCTTTAACATAGATAGTATTTTAATTCATTTGTACTCCTTGCAATGACTGTGTCTTTTGGCGAGACTGTTTCATTATGGCATGAAGAAAACAAAACTAATCGAAATGAGTTTTGCAAAGGAACTGCAAAATTTTACGAGACGAGGCTCAATTTGAACCATCTATTCAGCATAATAAAACTGACGGCTCGTAACCAAATTCGCCTGTTTAATTTGATTAAGTACTGCTGCTCGGATTCTATGTAATCAGCTCTACCTTCGAATCTTAACACGTATGTTTCATTTTATTCTGGACCTTCATTCTTTTCCACTATCGCCAAATCTGAGTTCTAGCCTCGAGGTCAGAATTTTTTTTTATGTTTGGCTGCACCCTTGTTGTGTTTTTTTCTGTATAATTTTTTTTTTTATTTTTTTATTTTTTTTTTATTTTTTCAACCCCCTCCACTTATGCTGCTTAAAGTTTTTAAGTCAAAGCGGATAACCGTACTCCTCAAAGGTAGCACTCTGTCTTTATAATGTCCAATTTTATTCTGTTCGTAATTATTTTTATGGACGTTGTACTACTATTTAACTTTATTCCACAACTTTTTTGGTATGAGTTCTATCTCCCCTTCGTTAAGTTTTGTTTCATCAATTGTCATCTTTATGTTTACTGCTTAACTTATGTTCATTTGTTTCATTGATTGATCCCCTTAAAAAAGTTTTATTTCTCCTAGGGAGCAAATCGGGTCGTAATTTATTTGAAGAATATTTGATGAGTTACTTATTTACAGAGATTTTACGTGTATTAATTTTATTTTTACAGCCCTCAGACTGTGAATTCTTATCAGCTGTCTTAATAATATATCGTCTGATAAGTGAAAATTGCTATCGACAAGACCAATTTACCCTGTATCCATTTTTATATCGCTGAAGATCTAATGCAAACGTGTGAATGCAATAAATTAGCTGTACCTGGTCAAAAATGTGTTGAAGTAAAATTGCTTTGAAGATTCTAGGGTAGTAAAAAATATTATCTTGGATCAGCAATCCTTGTTTGTCCAACATTGTTTTAATCAGCGTCAACATCCAATGAAATTGAAACCAAATGAAAAGAAGTACAGAAATTAAGAGAATTAAACTTTTGTTTTCTAATGATGTACCTGTCATTTTTTTTAATATTTTTAAATTTTTAAAATTGGAACAAAAACAATCCTCTTTTTCTACGAGATCTGAATCTGTCAAAAAAAAAAATGTCTGTCTTCTATCCATTCATAATCGAATCACTTCGACAAACCTATTTAGACACAATAGCCGTAGTTGTTTTTATACGTATTTGTACTCTTAATTATCTAATTTCGAACTTCGTTTATTGCACACAGATGTCGGTAACATTTGTAGATTTGTGTGATACCTCTACATCTTAGAGTAACTAAATCTTTGTTTCTGTAGACACAAAAATAGCCTTGCTTCGTTTTTTCATTTTTATGGGTCAAATTACAAACAATGTATAAATTCTAGAGTATTATTCTAAAGCTTGATTCCCTGTGTCAGTTGAGTAAATCTTTTTCAGTTTTTTTTTCGTTTTTTTTTTTTCTGTTTTAACTTTGTGAACATATTTTGGGTATAAAAAAGAAAAAAATTCAAAGAAGGAAATTAAAATTTTCCTCAATTCATTTTTTTTCTGTTTCAAAAGTGTTACCATTCTTATATTCATTGCAAATTATGTTTTCTTTCGCCAACTGTTGCATAACTACTTGGACTTTTACTTCCTCAAGTTTTATCGCTGTTGCATTGTAGACTTCCATCTTCATTTGTCTTGGAAAGTGGAATGATGTGTCACAAAAATTACAGTCATAATTGCTTCATCTCTGTGAAATTATGATTTTTTTTCTTGCTATCGCATTATTCCTTTTGATCATTTTTTTCTTTTTTTTCCAGTAGGTTTCCTAAATTAACAAATTTTCAGTTTTTCAGTCAAAAAAGTCTTATTATGTAAAAAAATAAATTCATCCCCTCCCCTAGGAGGAAGTTATGTTTATCAATTCCATTCTATTTTCATCATGTCAATTAAATCAAACGTTGTGGTTAAATTTAAAGACCCCAACTTCTCACCCTTCTCTTAGTTTGTGAATTGCAACACTGTATCATTGAAAATATTAATTATTTATCGGAGTCGTGGGTTTCCAGTTCTGAAACTTTTAACTGTTCTCCTTCAAAAAGATTCCTACTCAAAATGAACCGTGCTTTTCAAGAAACAAAGATGTAGAAAACTGAACTTCTAAAGTCACATTTCAATTAAGCGTTGATTTGTCCTCCTGGGGTTACAGGATCTTGTGTTGATCTGTTTTGATCAATTGTTGTTTTGCAGTATTTGCTATCTAGGTATTTTTCACGTTATTTCTTTGTATCACATTAAAACTAATGTTCTCGTAAGCCTTTTGGAAATGAAAAAGAGGACCGCAAGATATGGAACTTGGAGCTTTGAATCAGGCTTAGTGGGATATTATGTGGCAAATTGTTGCAAATTTGTTTTTTTTAAGCTAAAATTTCATTGAGCATGTAAAGTTGACCTTTTCAGAAAAAGTGCGGCAAAACAGAGTTCGTGCGGCCAAATTTGGGATTGCAGGAGAGTACAGAGGTTGTAGAAGATTCTGCCGGCCTGCTTTGAATTATCTTAGAGCTCTGTTGATAACAATTGAGAATATGAAACTGGGAGTTGAGTTTGTCGGATTTCCTCTACAAAATGTAACCTAACATCAAACAAGTCATGTAATAGCAATTTTGCACTGTTTGCAACTGCAAATTTTCTTCAGATTATTGTTTCCATATGAATTGGATTGATTTTTTGTTTTTTTTTTTAAACTGAAAATAAGTTTATGGCGTTTAACCCAAAACCTCGTAATGCTAGTTATGCCTCTTTTAAAAAGGGACCTTATTAAAACACTCTCACATGGTCTTAGAAACAAGTTATGAAAAGGTATAGGTCGTTTCCCATGTGATAGGCAGTGTAAAAAAATTGATTTCCAACAGTTTTAAGTGAACTGTGAATTTTTAATTTGCTTTTTCTCCAAATTAAAATTTTTCATCTCTAAAACTTTGAAATTTCAAAGCTCCTGTATTCATGGAGAAGCCGGAAACTTCTCTGTTCCAATTCATATTTATTCCTTTCTTCAAGTTTTTTTTTTCCCTCCCATGCAGTATCAATATCTCTCTCTTGATTTTGCAGAAAATAGAGTCCCTTTTTCCCGGCAGCTTCTTTTATTTTGTAGTCAGGCATGTAAAATCTTGTGTTTTCATTAATGCTATTAAAATGTCAATGATTCTCTTCTATACCCTCTTCAGTCAGTTGGTATACCTAAAGGTATTATTTTCCCTAAAAATTTACTATCTGCCATCAGCCATCAAATTAATTAAGCCATTATCAGCTCTATTTTTTCAGAAGAAGCATAGCAACTGTAAGACTTTTTTTTATATTTGCTGTCCAACTGGTTTGCTTTGAAAAAAAAAAAAAAAAAAAAAAAAAGCATAACAAACGAAAATTTACCCCTGCTACTGTCCCTATTTCAAGTATCTTAATTGTTATTTTCAACAATTTAATTTTCAACGCAGTTGCATTTGAGATTTTTTGCATTAAATTTTACAGAACGTTTTAGAGCTTCTGAATTGCAACAAATACTGTAGACTAAGTCTTTATCAAAAGAAAAAGAAAAAGTTATTTCATTATGATTTTTATCTTTTTTCCATCCGTATATTTATTTATTTTTATCTGTTGGCCTCTTATTGAATACTTGTGTATTATTTCTCTTGTTTCTAATTTTCTTCTATTAATAAATTAGGTTTATTTTAAAAACTGTTTTTATTTAGTTTGATCCAACCAGGCATTCTCTCTTTCTCTTCCCAACATGATCGGCCATGCAATTCAACGGGAGAATTAAATCTTTTATATTTTTCAAGATGGAATTTTTGCCCATCATTCTCAGAGCACTGTAACGTTTACAGTCAGGAAGCTGGTGAGAGTTTTTTTTTTTTTTTTTTGTAATTCCACTCCAGTCTTTACTTCCCCTCGTCAAATTTGATTTTATCTCAGGTGATATTTTCTGAATGGGGAAGGAAAAGCTTTCTTTTTTGTTTGAAATGACTGAAAGAAATATAAGTGAATGAGTTTAGATGGATGTGGAAACATCCTGCGTCTATCCTCTCTCTGAAGAAGTCAACTCTCGATGAAGTCTATAGTGAACCGCCGAATGAAAACTGCAATCATTAGGATGCAGGGGAATAAGTTGGTGCAGTCAATATTTTATAAAACTACTCATTTACTTAGGTATAAAAATTCTCAAAGGGAAGACGTCAAATGAAAGGGAATCTAGTATTTTATGGGTCTCAACACACTAGTTCTCTTAATTTTTGAAGTTCGTGCTGAGGGTTGAGGCTTTGAAAGGATTTCTTGTCAAGGGGGTTAAAAATTTACAATGGAAAGATGAGAGGTCACTCAACCGCTGAAACGTCGCAGGAGCTAATTTCCAAATTTTACAAGAGTGTGGAAAGAAGTTTAATAAACTCATGAGCTTTTGGTGTTAAGTTGTTCTCAATAGATAATGAGCTCGCTCAACCATACAGTTTGGTTAAAGTATCAGCAGTCCGATGCAAGAGTAGTAGAAGTTTAACATTGAAGCAATTGTTGGATGAAGAATCCATGAAACATGAGGAGCTCTTTGTAAGAAATCACATTGTGACTTTATGGATAGTGTCTTTAGAAGAGCACACCTGATGTTCCATGGTCCTTCTTTCGAAGACTGCGTCAACTCTGATTTTGAGAAAATTGCACTTGGAATCGCTGATTTTCCTTCAGCCAATTTATCCTCTCCTTTAAAGACTGCCATTTTGTGGTAAAATTAAGTGGAATCTAACTAATATCTAATATTGCATGGTATGAAACCTTTTGAAACACACTTTAAACTCAATTTTTGCAAAATTTAGACCTCCAACACTCAGGCATGGAGCGGCTCTCTCAACAGCAGTTGAAATTTAAGTACCTTATCATGATTTTGCCAAACTTTATTCTCGTGGTCAAGCAACAATACTCGTTGAAAGCAACTTGGTTTTGTTACTTTTTTGTATAAAAAGCTTGTGAATTGGTATGGACATCAAGCTGATAAATGAAATTACAAGAATTTTACGGCCTCCTCAATCATCAAGGTTTTCAAAGTACCGTATTTAGCGAGGGATCTTCACCAGTATTGAAGTTGAAATAAAGTCTGTGAGATAGGATCATAATTACTGCCATGGGAATTTTAAAGATTGCTGGATTTTCATATTTACAGTAAAATTTATTAGATTTTACCGATTTCATGCTGAAAGTGCTAACAGTTCATTAACTTTTTCTTCCCCTCTGATATGTTTGTTGTAAAGCCTGAATTGGTTTTACTGTCTCAGTCTTCGCCTGAACGTTAGTTTGTGTTCTATGCTGTAATATATCTTTCCTCGGTAACAAAGAAACAATATTTGTGTGTAAATTTCTCTGTTTATTTTTATTATACTTTATTATTGCAGTAGAGAATGTGTATTTTATGTTGTTGAATTTTAGTCAGTTGTCAAGTAAAAATACTTTGATAAATTAGTCACTTAAATACTTTTAATTCGTCAAATTTTTTAATAACAAGTCATGTTCTGTTAAAACTGCGAGAGAGGTGAGAATGTATAATTTATTTTAAAACCGAAAATGCTTCAATCTGTTGTAAAGTTCCCAAAATTGGATGTGAGCACTTTGTTTCGCGTAATCTCACATCTTGTGTTTGTAAAGACCACACTGTTGAACACACAAATATTTTTCTATCAATTAACACTGTCAAAGCTATGTTGTGATGCTGTATCGGAGATCTTAGTTCTCATTTTCTCGTACCAACAGCTCAAATAAATACCTCTCGTCAATAATTTTGGTTTTATGGTTAATGCAATTTGTCTCTTCCGTTCTTTCACGCAATCAAATAATCTGATCAAAATGGCATTAGTAACATCTACAGTGCACTGCTCAGCCTGCAAACAATCCTAACTTTGCAGCATCGTACCTTTTTGGGTCTACTTTGATTTTAAACGGAGCTTTTTGCAAGGAGGCATTTTGTAACCCTTGCCCAGGATGATTAATAACTTGATTTTTCCTAAATTTGGCTTTTAACCAGCAAAATATGTTGCATATTTTGATAGTTTTGCAACTTTTTTCCCCTTTAGATACTGTCCGAAAATCTTTTCAGTCAAAAGTTGGTGTCTTGAAAAAGCTCGCAGTGTCTGCTGTTGAAGGAAAGTTTTTCTTGATAACGTACAGAAACATTTTAATATGATGATAATGAAAAGTAATAATAAGTTGAAAAGAATAACTGTAAAAATAAACCAAACAAGCAAAAATAAAGTAGACACAGTGGAATGAGAGGGTTGAAAGAAAGCTCTCTTTCTTGAATTTTAACGGATCTCTCTTTAAATCCAAGGTTGTTGACTCTTAGGAAAGCTCAAAGTTTAGAATTACCTTAAATATCAAGAAATCTGTCATCAACCATTGAAGACTTTCTTTTATTATAATTAATTACTTAATTTTTTATGGGGAAGGAAATATTAGATCCTTGTCTAGCATTATTGTTGCTCATTTACTCTCAAAAGTTGTTGGAAAGGTAATGCAGCCTTTACATGATGGACACGTGGTGCCTGGGTAGACTTGGTTATTTATTTTTTTCATTTACTCTGTTCTTTTATTTATGTTTTGTTTTTGAAATTGCTTATAATGCTTTTGACACAACTGTAAATATGTAATAAGTGTCTAAGGTTAGGTTGCACTGAGCTAACAAAGTTTTTTTTTCTCCCCTTTCAAACCATCAGCTCTTGCGTTCTCTACGTTTTTGTTGTGAGTCTATGTTCAAGATTGGCCGAGCGTTTAGTTAGCTCACTGCAGCCAACTCTCAGTGGCACAGTATCAGGATTGTTATCTCATTTCTTACGAAAAGGACGGAATTCATATTTTAAAACATTTCAACTCTCTGAATATTTTTCAGATCGAAGAACTTCTTCCTGCTAATTATTTTGGGGTTCAACAACATATAATTGCATTTCTTAGTATTTTACGGCACTTAAACATCGCTAAAAGTGCAACGTTATTTGATTCTGTGTAAATTTGTTTTCTCTTTTCATTATTCTTTTTCTTTTTTTTTCTCTTTTTTTTACATTTAATATCAATATAGGAGAAACATGTATATGTATTTAATTTAAGTAAATATAAAATTCCCTAACTCAACTCTTTACTTTCTGCTTCTTTATTTATCTGCAGGACCGCATTGTTTTTTAATTTTTTAAAGTCACATAGCATGCAAATTCCAACATTTTTGCTTTTTTTGTTCTTTCATCAATGAATTTCAATCCATGTTTCCAACGAATTGAAAAGTATGATTTTTTCAACCATTCCTTTTTGGACGAGGAGGGGGGGGGGGAGACACTCTTGAAAGTCTCAACCTACTCACTTAAGACTTAATTGAGTTCTTCGATAAAATAGAGAGGTGCTCGTGCTCAAAAAACCTGATTTCGAAAGGTTATTGTGTGATTATGAAGTGTCGGATTGGGTTCTCTTTATAATCTGACAATTAGACTAAAAAACTCTGATTGTTGGGTGGTTAATAAAACCCAGTTTTTCTCATCCAAATCTCACGCAATAGCACTTTAAAATCAGCATTATTCAGCACGAGCATACCCTCCGCTTTATCCGCCCTTTTACCAAAGAACTCCTCAATTACTGGCCGTAAATTGTCATGGGTGTTGGCCAGCCTCAGAGGCATGTTCCAAGGCAGTTCCTGTCAGAGTCAGAACAGAGGGTTTGAATTCAATTCCTGGTAAGGGCTAATAAGTTTTAATGGCTCTAAGGCAAATGCGCTTGGTGATTTTTTCTTATTGGGAGAAAGAACTGTCTTTTCAGAGGTTCTTGGGTTGTTCTCAAACCAATGGGTTCAGCTTCTGAAGCACTGAAGCAGAATCCAATTTGAATCTGGGATTTAAGGTGATTCCAGGGTCGATTAGTTCCAACTATGGACACCACGTCGTGCTGCTCAAAAAGTCAACAGTTTTTTGCTAAATTTGACGAATTCCTGCTAAAAACACAAATTTGAGGAACGTCAGACCTGCGAGTATACTTCAGGAAGATACCCTGAAAGTTTCAGGCTGAAACACTCAAAAATATAGCCGGAAATTATGAAGTACGAAACTTCCCGTAAGCCTCAATGGGTGCGAGTAAGGCAGATAGACGTATCATCACTCGCGCTCACCCTCACTTACGAAGCTTATGGCAAAACGAATTTCATAATTTACGGCTTTAATTTTAAACCAATTTTGCTAATTTCGGGCTCAAAAAATCCATAAAAAAATTTTGCAGGTTCTGACGTTATTGGATTTTGCGTTTTTTCTATGGGTTCAGTTTAAAATGCCAAAACTACGACTTTTCCAAGAAGCAACTAGTGGCGCTTCGCCTGGAATCACCTTAAGTTCAATTATACCTCAATACTGTGTTACTGATCAGAGGCAAGTAGTTACTTAAGAAACATGAGGTTTAAGCGATGATAAGTCTGACTTTTCTCCAACTCGATTTGGCTCCTGTTGGCCGATCTTTGAAATCATTAAACAAGGCTGGTAGACTGGATGAACGAAGGATCAAAAAGAAGAGCTCTCTGATCAAGTATCCCTCTGCTACATTCGATATGCTGTAGGCTGCTTAGAACTAGGGTTTACCTTATCAGAGGGATACTTGGTTAAAGAGCTCTTAACTTTGTTGAACATTTTCAAGGGACCAATAGCAGTCCTTTATTTATCCTGTCTACCAGACTTAGCTAATGGTTTTAAAGATTGGCCAGCTGGACTCAAACATTTGTAAGGCTGTAGGTCTGACTCACACTTTTGAGATTGGCTCAAGCAGTGAACGTTTTGGATCACTTAGCCATGGGGGGCGATTTCAGAGGATCGGATCGTTTTGGGTATCGTTATCAGAACGAATGCGTTAAATCAAATGAGCTTGCTACTGCGCAACTCGATCGCGCTGGTAACCCCTCCTTACCTATTCCTACTTCAATCGATTGAGATTACGACAGCCCCTGACTTATCGTCTCCTTTCGTCCATTTCAACTGTTACGAGCGGCTCGAAACGATTCGATTCGTGAAGCCCCCCCATAAGGTTGACATGCACTTGATCCAATCCTCCATAATCACCTCCCTGGTCTGCAGTGGGAAACCAGCTCTTCTGCGCTTAAACTAGGTACCTACGCCTGTGAGTAACCGAGTATTTGGAGTATTTGGGTTACTCACCGAGTTGAAATTTGCCCAAAGCACAAGAGGAGTAGCACCATCTGACAAAAAATTTAGCTAACTTCTTGATTCTTTGATCTCTCTCTGAATGACAGTAAGGTCCGTTTATTTATTTTTACTGCTTCATGACAAATCAGAGTTGTCATTTGATGCCAATGAACAAAGGCTCAACATCATAAAAAGTGGTAACAAGAATGGCAATGATAGTAGATTTTTATTTAAATAGAGATACACTGGAACAACAAAAAACATTCGTCTTGAGAATTTAACAATCTATTGAGTTCATAATGTTCAACAATGAACAGCAAAAATATCAACAGATTCTGCAGAAAATATTTTCTGGTCATTTCACAATCTTACTTAACTTTAGTTTGACTGATTTTCTGAGAGCTGTTGATACAATTGAAAGACGACTTTGCAAGAGCTAACCATAAGATAATTGACTTCTACAAAGCTTGAATTGGAACATTGTTATCACTTATTAGCATAGATATGATGAAGGAAAGAGATAACTATGAGTACTTAAGAAGAGGAAGTCTTAAAATCATTTTCTAGCAATGAATAATTATTGTGAGTAGTTTGTACTATGGGATTTAAATCAAAGAGCCAAAGTAAAATAGAGAGCACGTCCTATCTTTGTAAGGTGGACACAGTTCCGATAATGAAATTTACATTTAGACACTGTTTTTCTGAAAAGAGCCAAGTACCATTGCTGTCAACATTTGACCTTGACCCTTATAGCTCGTGTGTCCAGTCGAAAAATCAATTTACAGGATGAGCATGAGTTTGTCAAGCAATGGTCAACAAACTTTGCTCTCATGTTCGTAACTGTTGATCAGGCATCTTATAACTCTAATTAACGCATGCAGCGCATGAGATCCTTGGTTGCAGTACGTTGACCTACTGTGACGCATGCCTAATTCATATTTTTGCAAATTACAATTTGAGCGAGTTAAGAATAGACCAAAGTAAAATGTTTTCATGATTGTAAAAACAAAGATTCCTCTAACAGCATCGCTCAAGCGTGTAATTTGGAAATTATTCAAGATGGTTAAATTATCACTAAAAATGGTAGCGCCTTATGGTCCCTGACTCAATCTTTTTTAGCAAAAAAGAGCATTGATCTAAAAATAAAAATGATTGAGTAGGTAGGTGAAATAAAGGCCAATCAAACTTCAGGTGTGCTCTCCCCAAAAAAACTGCATTATGGTTGGACTAGAATTTCTTCGGAAAAGCATACCTGATGTTTATTGGGCCATGAACTGGCTACCGCCTCAATTAATAGACACAAGTCAGAATGAGGCTCTTGCAAACTTTTGCTGGGAGCAAATGAATAATCCAATCTAATGTAAAAACTAGCAAAAATCACACTAAGAAAGTCTAACATTCAGCTATAAACTCACATAACTGCTATAACAGCTAGATCGTAATGACGGTTCAAGGTTCTACGCAAGTATCATGGGAGATTCCTGTCTAGTATGTCACTTACTCTGTGGAAACACAGAGATACGTCTCAAATTAGACAGGAATCTCCCATGATACCTGCGTCTCTCCGCCATTAAGCCCGATTCTGTGAGTGAATTTCATGATTTTTTAGTGTACTCGTCATCATTTTTACAAGTTTTTATGCAAGAATCAACTTCAACCCCATGCATCAAAAGTTTGAAAGAGTCCCATACTCAGCATTTTGCATTTAGGTAAGCATATTTTGTTCTGAAGATCTTGTAAGAATTGGCGTGCTATGCGCTAACAATCTCACCCGTAAAGTTCTGACCGATCAAAATGCACTGATGAGTTCTTTGCTGCGGCAATATAATACTAGAGACCACCTATTAGCCCAGCCATCGTACAGGGGCTAACTTTTCTTTGGGACAACATCGGGAGCAACATACAACTGCTGGTCCTTAGGTTAAATCGAGTTTTTTATTTTGTAACCTCTTGATGCATAGGTTACAACTTTCTAGAATCTGTGGTTTTGACAGGAGCACCAGAGACAGACAATTCTCCAATCTTGAAAATAAAATATGCTTTTTGTTGACATGGCCGGCACAAAATATTGCATTGGAGGTACTAAAGAGCATCCAATCTTTGATGCTGTAAAAAAGTTTGGCTTTTCCGTACGGACTAATAAATCAACAATAATAATTAACAACAAAACAAAATTGCACTTATTCTTTTGACATCCATTTGCAGAACTTTAGAAATTCTTCATAACCAACAAAACTTATCACATTGACTGGAAAAGCTCGAAGCGTGATGATCCAAAATCCACGACCGAAGACTTTCAGACCATCCGCATGGTAACTTTTGACAAAACAGTCGATAACCCCAGAATATTTGGGATTTTTAATGTCATCAGCTTGGATTCGTGATTTGACAACATCTAATGGAATGATTACAGTCCAGGAAGCCACACCTGTAATGATCATCAAAAATAAATAACATGACTATTGATGCACTGGAAGGATAAATTGAAGGCAGGGAAATAATAAATTAAAATAAATAAATCCAATCGAAGCTGAGGACTTGCCGAGATGAATAATGATTCCGGCATAGATTTCTCATAGGAAAATACCCCGTGAAAGGGTGGAGGATTGTGTATAATAAAGCGAAGGGAGAAAAGATCTTTCTGTCTAGATGGACAAAGTGGCACCCTGGTAGCCACTTCGTCACTTAGCCACAAGAAAGCAAAGAATCGTTACAACTGACCAATTGAGGAGCTATAAATACCTATGGTATGAGGATGTGTAAAATAGACAGTATACTTGTGCTCAAAAATATTTGTTCCAAAATATTATTATTTGAGATTGTTTTGAGTTAAATTGGATTTACATACTCACTCAAAAGGCCAGTTTAAATCATCATAAGCTCATATAAAACAGCCAGTTGGGTCTGAATTTTTTGGCGTACGCCAAGAAACTCATTAAGATCAAAAAATTTGTTGAGCCCCACCAATTCTAGCTTGGACCAGTGGCGGCTCGTGCAATCTGGCAACCGTGCACTTTTGCACTTTAAACGTATGCAAAAAGATCGATACTAGGTGAGGCGCTGCGCCTCACCAAGTAATCGATTATTTTACACAGTTTTAAATGGAGGAAATCCATTGTTGCCACATTGCACGAGCCGCCACCGGCTTGGACAAGTTACGACAGTGATAAAACTGAAAACTAATTTTTCATGGAAAAAAACAGTTATAGATAAGTCCCACTGTTTCAGAGATGAGATTTTGGCCCAAAAAACATTGTTTTAGAAGGGAATTCCACTTAGTGACATCACTACACACACGATTTTTTGCAACTTTAACCATTGTTCTCAGCTCATCAAGAACTAAAATTTTCTTTATAAAAACACAAAGTTTCAGACCCTTGTAACTGCCCAAGAAAAATTTGTAAAATTGGTGCAACTTGGCAAGTGACTTATTCTTTTCTTTCCCTGTAATCTTCATTTGTTTTTGCCCACATTTAAAGTGGATGGGGGGGGGGGGGTCAATTCCTACTTCTTCCCCAACCTCAAGATATGTTATCTAAAACTTATTAAGATTTTTTGCTCTTCCAAAGTACTTGGCACTTAGGCTTTTTGACTTGGCATGCAGTGCAGACTCAGCTAGTGATGAGATTGTGAGAATAGTTCTAGCTCATTGGATGTTGTCTGAAGTACACCAATTGAAGGGAGTCAAAAGTGGCTCAAACCTCACAGAATTTAATCAAGCGCGATGATAATTACTTATCACAAAGATAGATAAACTACAAACAATTTTACACATGAATAATTGAATAATGGCATTGACACAATTATTTATACTCCAAGTACAGTAATTATTAGGCTCTCACAAGTCACAATCAGAGACAATATATAATAGAAACCACGCACTATCTATTTTGCCCATGTTTGCGCACGGTGGCAACTTCTATTTATGGGGTCTCAACAACACACCACTAACATGGACCATACATTGACTGATGAGAAAAGTCAGCAAGATTTTTGCCTGGTGACACCGAAGCACCGAAATCGCATCAGTCATCGTATGATCCATGTTGGATGGTGCTCCCTTTTGCTGACTTTGTTAATTCCTGTTGAGTTCCGAAAAATAAGTCAGCCACCGCGCGCACAGCTAATGCGTGGTCTCTATTATAAATGGTTTCTGGTCACAATGGTGGGCAAATTTCCTCCATTTAACATAGCAGTGCTGTAGCATCCAATTTGATAACGTAGCATTCAGCATGATATACATATACAACGTTGTCAAATTGCACGCAACGCCTCTGGAACATAGTGTAAAATAATAAGATGAGCAAAGAAATCTGATACAGGGGTAACAGAGATGGAGTAATGTAAGAGATAAGTCTGGTAACATTGCATATTGTCATTTTAAACCCGTAAAAAAATGAAAGGAGGACCTCACTGTGTACCCAATGTTTTCATCTTTTTCAAATGGCATTAAATAGACAAATTGCAACAGTGCCTGACTCACCGCCACGCCACTGATGAGATGTGCCAAAAAAGAACAAAACGACATTCAAAGCATGCCAAAAATGAGGACAAATGCAAACAAATTCAGTGCAAAGGCAAAATTCACAAGAGAGGAAAAAATTGTTGATGAGAAGGGAGCTAATTAGAATGATACAAAAAACAAAGTAATTTTTCATTGCGACTGTTGAGTTTTGGAGAATCAAGAAAACAAAAATACTTGTACTTGGATGAAGCCAGGGCCAGGTGGCGAAAGCTTTTTAGAATTGGAAGACAGACCGAGCCTTTTTAAAATGTAAATTAAAGAAAATGAAAATAAACAATAAAAAACCAACATAAAAACAATGAAAATAATCTTGTTACTTGCGATGTTTTAATTTAAATTTAAAAGGAATCTAGAGATACATAAGGTGCAAAATCTACCAGCAAAGTAAGCCTATGATTTAATTAAAACTCTGGACGGGAGGAAAAAACAGCTTAAAAAAATGATGAAATTATGTATTTACATAATTTAAAAAAAATCAGCTTTGTTCTCGCTAAAACTCAATGATAACTCTGAATTCTTGGTAAAAGGACTTTTCGCTGATGCCCAGAAATTTCTCAGAGATGGAATAATTGAAACATTTAAAGCAACCAAACAAATAAATATTTTAAAGTAAGACTCTGGTTTTTGCAAATTTTAACAGCAAAGGACCATACGGGACTCACACTGCACGAACCTCGGAAAAATTTGTATTCATTACTCTTGCTCAAAAGTTTCAGTAAAAAATTTGTCGTCTAATTCTAGTAAATTCTGAACAGAAGTTTTCAAGGGCCCAAAAAGTTTCGATTTCCTGTTTTTAATTTTGAAATATTGTGGCAAACCCTGACGAGTTTCGCCTTCAGATAGACAAGGAAGATAAGGTTATCATATTTTTACAAGGTTGAGTTTTGTACCTGCAAGTCCACCTGCCAAACCGATATTCCAAAATGACTTTTCAGAGGAGAGCAATTCACGAGTCACTTCGTAAGTCAAGAAATAAATTCCTGAGGATACTGGGTCACTAAAAAAAGACGGTCAGAAAGTTTGAAGAACCTAATCATAAAAATTTTGGGATGAAAAATTAGCTGGAATGAACAGTAAATTAATTAATAAAAAATAAATTAAACAGAAGGAGCAATATTTAAGTCCAGCCGTCCAAACCATTCATTAGTTACGCTTGAGTTTCACAGCTAACGACTGGACTGAGAACGAAACAAAAACAGCTATGAAAAAACTATTTTTTTAAAATCTTTCTAAAATAAACACTGAAGTAATAGAGTAGATCAACATAAATCAAGCATTAAAAATGTATCAACATTGTTTTGTCAAAGCGGGAGGATAAAAGAGTTTCAAAATGTTACTGGGGAAACAAATGAGGGTTTCGAAAAGCTTCCCAGTCATAGAACGGGGATTTTTGAGTATCAAGGTTTGACCAGAGGCTTTATCTGTTTCCAAAAAACTCATCGTGAGGCATCAGGAGAAACAGTCTGTAGCTTTGCTACAGCGTTATAGAGGGTTCATTCCAATGGAAAATCACTTGAAAGTAACATTGAGAGCATCATAAAGTGCCATAATTCTCTTTGAAACTCACTAAAAGCATTTCACAAAATTACAAGATGGCAGTGCAATGAGAGGGTGACAATGGGGAAGTCCCATGTAATTGCAGCTTTCTCTATTGAATCCCTTTCTTCAGCATAGAAAGCTGCAATTAGATGGGACTCTCCTATTGTCACTCACTCATTCGACCGCCATATTGTAATTTTTTTTAAAGAAGGTATTGAGTCTGACAGTGGATTTTTGAACTTTTTGATACTCTCAACATTATTTTCAAGTGATTTTAGATAGGTAGCAGCCCTCCATAATGCTGTAGACAAAGTTTGCAAAAGACCCATTTTTACCTGTTGCTCACTAGACACTCTCCTATTTGCCGTGATGCATATTTCAACTTCAACCCAGTCGACACAATTTGATCAAACTCAAAACTCAAAATTCCTCAATTCTGATGAACAAGGATAAGTCTACGTTTTTACTTATGAGGTTTCCTTTCCAAACAATCATTAAAATTTGTTTCTGTTTAATTAATAAAGCAAAAGTTTTAAGCAACAATTATCTCTTTTTCTAAAAATGTATCCTTTATTTGCCCTTCCACCCAGCACCGTCATTATTTTAATGAATAAAATAAAAATGAGAGGGGGAGAAGGGGGTTAGGGTTTGGCTTCTTTTTATTGGGCGACAATTAGGCCGATTAATATATAATATTAATGGGTTGAAGCAAATGATCGGTTATGAAATGA
This sequence comes from Trialeurodes vaporariorum, assembly GCA_011764245.1. Classification (NCBI taxonomy): domain Eukaryota; kingdom Metazoa; phylum Arthropoda; class Insecta; order Hemiptera; family Aleyrodidae; genus Trialeurodes; species Trialeurodes vaporariorum. The sequence continues at coordinate 28,792,840 of VMOF01000024.1, read as the reverse complement.
ATCTACGTTTGATGGAAAAAAGCTTACACTTCTACACAGCTTGAATCTACATGAATAATAATGATCATTCCAGATGAATGCATTGAAATGATATTGATTCCATGAAAAAAAAAAAAAAAAACTCAAAATAAGTTGATTTTGCCTTTTGAGTTTAATAACAATGCATGCTCCTCCCATCACTGATAATTGAGAGGAAAGAACACCAAAAAAAGAGAGAAAAATACTTATTTACTAGAAAAAACGTTCAAAGACATCTACGTAAATGAAGCAAAACTAAAAGATCAAAGATGGTTTTAAGACCAAAAATGTTATAAGGACGATTACCGGCAACGCCACTTGCAATAACCACTTCTGAGAACAACGGAGCTTCCCCATGGATCCTATTACTTCGCATCATACATTGCAAATGTTCGTAAAGCACAATTTTCAGGCCGTATGACGGGACATCACTGAGAAACATAATATAGTGAGGGATCATAACTGAACGAGTGATAGACAAAATATGAGGATTTTTAATTAGACAAGAGCAAGAGAGAATTAATTGATAAGAAATTCAACATTAAAAACAAATGAACGGAAATAAAAATGGAGGCATTGAACATCAAGAACAAAGAAAACAAAATCGAAAGGAACAGAGGAAGGATTGCGAAAGAAAAAATGGGAAAACAAAACAGAAGTAGGGTAGTAGCGGTAAGGTCTAACTGTCCAGTAAATGGAAAAAATCAAAACAAAAAGAAAAAATGTACGGGGAGAAATGAACAGGAAAAATGTCAAAAGAAAAAGATGTGAGAATCGACTCAGAGTCAGACCACTGCGGCGTTGCTTGATTCCATGGAAATTATAAAAAGAAAAAAAAACATTTTATGGTGAGTTAAATCAGAAAAAATACCGCAACTGTCCACCCTGAACCACTACTTGTAGTAGGAATGTAGGAGATTAGCTGAGTCAAAAGTTTCTGGAAAAGAATTAGGAACGTAGGCAGTAGAGTTTCTACTCAGGGTAATGCCAACATTACCAGGAGGTTAAAACAGCCAACAAAAATGTCAGACATGTTAAAGTTAAATACCTCACCAATTTATTTAACAAGCCCTTCTTGGTCCATAGTAAATAAACTGTGACCACCCCTCCATTAGAATAATTTGATTTCCAAAATATAATAGGAAATATAAAATAACTTTAGTGCCTTGGCAAACATTTTAGATACCTGCTAAAAATAGCTTCTGAAGTCTCTAGAAAAAATCTTGCACAAAATTTTGAGCTAAATCTCACATATTCAGGACTCTAGCTTCAAAAAATTACTTGGAACGATTTGATTTCAAAATGAATCTTGTGGTCTTACTAAAGGACTGCATACAGAGGCAAAGGGTAACAGTATGGATTCTGGGACTTCATTTTCACAGGAATCACTCTCAAGAATTTTGATACAAAAAACTGAAAAAATGTTCAAAATATACATGAAGCAATGAGAGTTAGTTGAGTAACAAAAAAAAAGCACGACTAAAGCACAGAGTGGTAAGAAAATAACAAATAATTATGGTTGAAGGACCAGGTCCTTGGAGGATTCTTATGGGAAAGTAGGATTGATAGAACTTTGAACAAATTGGCATTGTTGTATTCGTCATTTTGAGCCAAAGTTCTCTCAAGCTTAAAAAAATCTACTGAATAACTTTTGCGTAAAATTCGATGAAAGTTGAATAGTTTAGATGGAGATTGAGACCTCAAAAACAAAAGGCACCAGCTGTTCAACTTAACGATTCACTCGCAAACTGCCAGGTAGATTTTTGGAGCCTGAGAGAACTTCTGTTCAAAACGAAAAGACATATCCAATGATTCCAATTTTTTTTAAAATTCTATCGAGCTCAATTTTCTATAAGAATCAGGTAGGATCCTTTAAGCTCCACAATACTTTGCTGAAATTTTGTGAGTTACGTTGCAATTGCTTTAATTATTACAAAACCATTGTTCATGGGTGAACGTGCACGGTGAGGATAAGCAAGGAAAAAGCATAAAAACAGGTGAGATTTTTTAACGTAAAATAATTTAATAACTTTGTGAAGAAGAACAATTTAATTTTTAAAGGGTTTTATGATTCATTTTAACCTTAAGCAGAGGATTGAAGATGGTCAAGATGAGATCGGGGTTGGCGGTTATTTTTTTTCACTTATTCTTGCACTATCAAGATCAAATAAGAGCAACAGTCTCATCCTTGCTAGAGTCTATTAAAATTGTTATGAGTATCACCAAAAGCCTCAGATTTTTGGACAAAGCTCCAACTTGGAAAATTTTCATGCTTAGTTTGACGTTCTTTCAAATTAGTTGGTGTAATGTTTAGCTGATGTTTTTGCGCTGGCAACTTCTGCGCATTAGAATCAACAAATTGACCAGTTGAATATAGTTTAACCCTAATAACTGTTAGAGCAGATTCATTTTGAGTATCGGGTTCTGAAAAGTACCAGTGCCTGCTTACAAACTGCATCAAAGCACATCGGTGAGCGATTGTTCAGCAAAGAGTCGAAACTCTGCACTAACCAACAATTCACCGATTTTGACACAGATCGGAAGCAGGCACTGCTACTTGTCAGAACGCAATACTCAAATGGTCTTGCTCTAAACACCAACAAATCTGGAGGAAAATCCATGTCACATTTCATCTTATTTACACATAATGACATAAACAAACAGTTATGAGCACAGACAGCATTGATAACAAGGACTTAATTTATCTTACCGTAGAAGCAATGCATCATAACCTTTGAAAAGACCTTTAAAACCATTGTGTTGGTACATTTGTTTTATGCAATCTACTGGTTTCAGTGGTTGGTGGTCATGTTGCGCAAATACTAAAAAAGAAAAAAAAAAAATAATTAAATAAAAGTAAATCGCAGGGACACCAGCTCCATTTTTCATGAAGGTGGACAGTCAAGGGCAAAAAGGAAATCAAATGGGATATGAATGGTAATTTAGATGCACTAAGGCCAGCAAAAGAATCTTCCACATCACGATGAGAGGGGAAATTTTCTTACCCTCACTCTACTGCTCGAGCAGTGAGAGATATTGTCTCACTGCTGAATGATTGGGAGGAGGGCAGAGACATTGAGTCGGTGTAAGCTGTGAGTGAGGAGCGAGTGCTACGGGTGTTGTTATCTCGATACGAGTCGAGGGCTGATTTGCATCTCACCTCTGCCGTCTTTCTTGCATTGGAGAGGGTTAAAATATTTCCCTTTTTGCCGTGATGTGGAAGATTCTTTAGCTGGCCTTAGTACACCTTGACAAATTTATTTTTTACAGAGAAAATTCAAAGTATTCTAATTAAACCGACTCCCCTAGTATTTATTTTCACAGTAAAATTAATACTATTTTGAATCCCCCTCATCCCTGTTTATATAGCCTGCTTTTTACTAAATTGAATTTTACTTTTTCATGCTGCTATTTTTTTACAACAGCAGGCCACTCATTTTCTTTTTCTTTCAATCGATCATTAAGATTGTTATTGCATGACGCTATTGATCTAGCATCGTAAGACTTGGCTATTGCGACAGTAATAACCAACATTAAACTGCCCATTTTTAACAGCTACTCATGAGTGGCCTCTATAAAGATAAAGCTAACAAGAAACTTAGCAATGGGTACCATAGCAACGGCCAGGTACCACAATTCTTGACCAGTGGCGTAACTCGGAGATAGTCTTAACCATCAGTTTAGCGAAAAAGTAAATGACTGGCTTGTAGATGCAATTTTGAATTTTTGAGGTAAAAATGGTTTATCGCAGCCACATGAATTTTTTAACCACTGATAAATATGCACCTTTTTTTTCTACACGAATAAGGTACCTACTAATTAGGAATTGCGATTATTATTGGTTATATTTTTTCAAGTTTTTAATTATCTGGTTTTTGCTTTAAGGCAAAACGAGGGTCAGAGAAAGCTGATGACAGTATTAATATTAGAGATTCAGCGTGAGAACCCTACTTCCAAACTAATTTCACAGCAATCCAGTAAGTTTTTGGGGAGGATAAATTATAGAGGGTTAATTTCATCCGAGTGCAAAGGATTAAACTGGATGCACTATTGCACTCTGGTGAAATGCAATTTACAAAATAAATGTGTAATCATGTTTCTCTTACTTGTTTTTTAATCTAGTAGATTGGCTGAAAGAATTTATCTTAGATAAAGAGTGCAGTAATGATGAATAGGGGGAAAAAAACAAACGAAAACTTACTGGCAGTGGCTTGCAATTTTGTTTTGACAAGTTCAATTGGACATGAAAGAGAAACGCAAGCTGTTCCTGCAACACAACCAGCAATAAAACAATCCCAGTGCCACATGGGATAAGCAGGACCACCATCACAGCAAAGTTTTTGATGTTGGGAAGCACCACGATAAGTCTCAAGCATACGAAGAGTGTTTCCATAAACTCCAAAGAATGCTGAGTTCAAGACGCCGGCGGTCAAGGATGGGAAAAGAAACCCTCGGTAAAATCCACGGATCTGAAACATAGAAATACATCTTTGAAAATGAGATAATGATCAATATTCAAATGATTCAGATCCTCTAATATTATGATCTCTTTCTATGCAATACTTCTAGTACGGCAAAACCTGAAGGCCGATCCTTGAAATTCCAGACTTTTGAAAGGACGGAATAAGAATGAAAAGTTGTAATTGGAGGAGACGAGTCAAGTGATTGCCAAGTCTAATCAAAATACAGAATTTCTTTAATTGATTTTCAGATGCTCAAGACTGCCTGATAACCAATAGGATAAATTAAGTATTTTGATTTGGCAACCAGGTGACTCCTCTCCACCAATCACCGGCTTTCATTCTTATCCATTCCATCCAAAAGTCGGGAATTTCATGGATTGGCTTGCTATCCAATGTCCACGACTGAATCCACCAATTCAAAATTAGTTTTCTGTCTGATGAAGGTTTCCATTTCATGGGAGTTCACTCGTAAAATACCTACAGGTACAAAATTTGGTCAAGCAAAAGATTAGAAGTGATAAAAAAGAGAAACCATTTCAGAAATTGATGATAAAATAAGCTTCAATTTAATGGCTCCACCAAAAAATGTTACATATCCAGTTGGGTCAACTTTCGAAAAAAAGAGAAAAACCAGATGATAGATCATAGACGCTAAAGGGCATCCTTGATTTTGGCAATACTCTTGTCAATGATAAGTACAAGATAGGAGACCCCCATGCATTTAGCCTTTCACTATTATTTTAGTAATTATACGTTATATTTGCGTTTTTGTTTTTTGTATTTTTTTGACCTGTACCAAAACTATCAATGCAGTGGCTATTGTATAAGTAAATAAATAAATAAAAAAAATAAATATAGGTACGGCAATCAGATTGAGACACTTCATCACACGTTTGGGATACATCATGTTTTTCTGAAGAAAAGTCGCTTTCAGAAATTTTGTTGCTTGCAACTTTTTTCTTGAAGAATGCAGAGCCTTCCAATTCACGAAGGAATTTTTTGAAACTTGGTATAACTGTTGATTTATTATGATGGTATATTTAATATGACTTAGAAAATCTTTATGAGTGAGCTTTGCTTATGAAAGATCAGAACCAAGGGGGGGGGGGCTAGGGGCCATGGTTCCCTCCAAAATCTGAAAAAATACATTCCATGGGTACAAAATACCTGTTCCCGATAGTGTGTTCTGGATCCGCCCCAGTGCTTACGGTGAGATTTGGTGATGACTGATGAGGACAACCTAAGTTGTCTCCTAAATTTATTTAATGAAAGGAGGGTTTTGTATCATTCAGGGCTGTAAAAACCTTGTCACAGGTTTAGACTTATAATTGACGTTCCTTTACCTCCAAATCCTCATCATCTTCATAGTTCTCCTCAATTAACGGAATTCATAGAGTTGCAAACCCTTTCGTCAAAGCTTTTCAGTTTCAATGAGAGGATTACAGTTTCCCCGAAGAGAAATTTTGATACTTTTTATCTTCGGGAGGTTTTTTTTTTTTTTTTTTTTTCAGCAGAAAATTTTGAACTATTTCCAGCTTAGAGCGATTTCTGTTTCAAGAAAGGTGTTTTTAATAAAAAATGTGTCTATTTGATGTATATCATTTGGTAGTGAGTTCTTTGCATTGTAGGTTCTGAAAGCAATTTCTCAGTAATGTGTAAACAGAGATAAGTTGATAAATAATCACCCCTTCTATTTTGGCTGTGTTGACAAAGACCGAGACAAAACCTAACTGTGGCAGTGTTTGCAGTCGAACTTTCACAGTGTCCATGGGATGAGCAACAACCATCTGACTTACACCTGAAAAAAAAAAAAAATAGGAGGATTCAATTGACGAGAATCAGTTGAAACAGTTATGAAAGCTTTTTCAGCATCATGGCTGGGCTCGTTATTGATGGAGGTTTTAAAGGACTCCTAAAACTCTCGTTCTCCAAAATAATTTTCATCAAAACCTTTGTTCTTTCAGGGTTCCAAGGACAATTTCTGAGACTTAGCACTTTGGTAGAATCCATTTTGATTGATTGGAAATTAATAATTGAAAAATCATTGGTGCAAAGTAAAATGTTCTTTGACCTCCACATTTTCAGTCAACCAGAATGGATAATCAGAGGAAACGTAAATAAGGAACGTTGTAGTACTCCCGCTCTCAAACTTTGAAGCTTCCTCCTTCCTTCACCATTTGAGGTCAGATTTTTGGTAGATAAGCGACTCACAGAACTTTGAAGTGCGCAAGAGATGCGGAATCCATTAGAGGACGTAAATATTACCAAGCATATTTTTTGCTTTTAAGAGAAGCATTCTGTTTCAAACGCTGATTTTCCCTTAATATTATAATTTATTTGTAAAATGTTTCACCACTGTATACAAACTCTTGTTTCGTCTTCTCTTCAATTTCGTCAAGCTTGCATGCTTACCTTAATGTCTACGGCCCTCATCACACCCTCCGTACCTCAGGGGTTATTTACGACTCCAGAAAAATTTACCCATAAAATTTATTGGAGTTTTCATAGTTTCTCTCCTTCTGCCGGCTCAATGAGAACCAAATTTTTTTTTTTATCCCGTTAGAGTGATACGCTAGAAGAAAATTTGGGATGAAATCCAACGCACTAGACCATAATTTTTCTCATCACAGCAGCAAGCCTTTAATATTTTCACGCCACTAATTTAATATTTGTGAACTCCTGAGCCAGAGACAATATATAATAGAGACCACGCACTATCTATCTTGCCCATGTTTGCGCACGGTGGCAACTTTTTCTTTCGGGGTCTCAACAGAACACCGCAAACATGGTCCATACGTTGACTGATAAGAAACATCGTTGAGATTTTTGCCTAGTGAAGCCAGAAGCACCGAAATTGCATCAGTCAACGTATGGACCGTGTTGGATGGTGCACTCTCATGCTCCCTGTGTTAATTCCTGTTGAGTCCCGAAAATAAGTCAGCCACCGCGCGCACGGCTAGTGCGTGGTCTCTATTATATATTGTCTCTGTCCTGAGCCTGGGAGGCCAGTCCTTGAAGTGCCCGATAGTGGATTTGACTGGATAAGAATGGAAAGAGGTGATCAGTGGAGAAAAGTAACATGATAGCCAAGTCTAGAGGTCGTTTCAAAAGTGTTGGCTGCTGACAGCTATTTGTTTACAAGCGCAGTAGGCCGGTTCTGCGCCTATCACGCAGGCAGGGCTCTGGCGCGGGGTTGGCGGGGACTGCACTCCCAAACTTCGGTCAGCGCAGCGGATGGAGATACGTCCGCCTGCGCAAGTAAACAAAGAGCTGCCAGCTGTCAGCGGCCAACACTTCTGAAACAAGCTCTAATAATAATACAGAATTGATCAAATTGGTTATCGTACAGTCTTAAGCATCTGATAACCAATTAAATATACCCTGTATTACGATTAGACTTGGCACCGATGTAACTTGTCTTCTCCAATCATAGTTTTCTATTTTTCGCTGGTCTTTCTAAAAGTCCGAAATTTTAAGGGTCTACTTTCTGGTCTAGTAAGTTCAACACAGGTACCTCGGTAAAAACTTCTCTTTTACACTCGAAACCAAAGAGCTAGATCTAAATGATAGATGGCAGATTACTCTCGTCCTGGATCTTTCAAAGATCATGCAAAGATTAAGGAACATTTCTGGATTTCTTTGTTATTTGAGAAGATAACAAACAGAAGAAGCAGTACTCGCAGTAAGTAAGCAACTGAGTACGAGAGAGGAGCAGGGGTTCTTCAAAGCTGGAGCGAATAGAGGTTTGATGCGAGCGAGGTTATAGACCTGTGAAATATGATTTCACAGGTCTGTTTTTAAGTGGATAATAAGTACTTGAAGGAAATGTAAAACAATTTTCAAATTAATAATTTACTCTTCATTCAATTCTCAGACTATTGAGGTAATTTTGAAATAATACATAAAATGCAGCAAATGTTATCTGCATTGAGCTCGTGACAGAATAAGATTTTTAGAGGAAAAATTGTAATGATACACTGATAAGAGACTAACAATAATCAGATCAGTGATAACATACCAGCAAACCATCCTGCTCCGAAGTCGCATATATCAAACCAACTCATTAAAAATTTAAATTACAAAAAGAGGCACTACGAGGATGATTCCGAGCAAACTTTAGAAACACTTAGAGGGAAATAATGAGATAAAGCTATGAAAAGTAACGCTAGAGTAGAGATATTCTTGTGGGACCTTGACATTCCATCCAAAGTCCAACTCGAAAACCCTACTCCTACAACTTTCTCCCCAGTTCATTTGTTTTGTTTTGATTTGTGATTTTTAAAATTAGGTTAAAACCTGCCAGCCAATGAGAGGATAGGATATTAAAATTCAAAGATTATTGTTTTCGGTTGACTGTGCCACTGTGCGAGTAATAAGTTGAACGTAGCAGTCATTTCTAGACACCCTGTATAAAATGTAAATAAAAAGCTATGTGTGCATTTACTTGCTGGCCAGTTGATTCTGAATTCTCAACTTTCTAATATTTTGTAAGCCAGTCACCTCAATTTACTGTCCTACCACATTTTTCGTTGGAAGTGTATTTTACATTAGTACATTTTATTTCTAATCCACACCACAAGGCTTGCGTGCTTTTGTTTAATTTCAGTCTCTAAACTTAATTTCAGAGCAATGTTTTCTCGGGTTAGTTTTTACCCTACCTTAATGTACAATATATTTATGGAAAAAGTATCTTCCAGAAGATGGTATGATAGAATTGATGAGACCGTAATATTAGGTGCTCTTCCATTTAAGAGTTTAACGTCAGAGGTAAGGATGAAAATTTTGTTCATTACTTCTTTCCTTTTCTATCTGGAATGCCACTGGCCAAACTTACTTTTTTGCTGTGAGTTTTTTGATAATGCCCCCGACTCTGTTATTCAAGTTAATCATCAACAGAAGGAGTCTCTGAGCTTGTTTCACCACCTTTATTTTCGCCTTACAGTCGTCATGTGATTCAGTGTTAAAAAAACTATCATCGGTGAAGACGTCAATTCTGGTTTCGGAGAAGCCGATCCTACATTCACTTCACTATTGCCTACATCGCGCGGTTTCAGAAACCATTTTATCTGAAAGGATGCCTGGTTGCGGAGCCGCACGCGAAGACTACAAAACGAATTTGCGCAATACTTCTCGAGAAGTGAGAAATTAAATCAGTCCTCAAAATCCAAGGAGTCGTCTGACATTCTTTTTGCCCTCGACTGTATCAAGAAGCATCGGTGAGTAGGTAGTTAGCTACAAGTCTGACCCCTTTTGCTCTCCATCTGCTCACCGATTTAATCCGATGTGATGAAGTTGACCTATCGGTCGTTCCAGAGAAGATTGGACTAGATAAATCTATGGCTTTCATGAAAACATCAGTGTCTCACCGTCACTAGTGCCAACTCACGGATTAGTTGCGAAATGAAGTTGATGTTTTTATATTAGCAGTACAAATGTTAAGTTCAATCTTTCCTAGAGCAACCTCTAGCCAACTTGCTACAGGTTAAATCAGAATACTTGAAGAATTTCTCAATTCTAAGCTTATGTTTCTGATGTTTCGGTACTAAGCATAAAAAGGGCATACGCTTTAAAAGTTGATTGTAAATTTTTGCATCAATTCAATGTGCATATTGATAATTAATCTATCCTTATTATAACCATTGTCCTATTCAATTTCAGCTTGCAACCAAGGAAAATGTGAAAGGTGTGGTATCTATGAATGAAGATTATGAACTGTGGTTCTGCAACTCAGCTGAGGTTTGTTTTTGTCTTTTTTATTTTGCCTTCTTACTTAAGTATGTCAATTCCAACTTTCGATCATTTTTAATTTCCTTTCTACTTTTGAACTACCAACATAAGATTAAATAAAAGCATTTTTTTTTTTTTTTTTTTTTTTTTTTTTTTTTTTTTTTTTTTTTTACTTTAAATAGCCATGGCTAATCCCTGTTTGCTTTGAGGTATTTGTATTTATGTTGAATTAAATCGTGATATAACATCTATTCTGAGGCATAAATACAACAAAGCATAAGAGCTATGGCAAACAGCTGTGGGTGGTCGGACTTTCTACTTCTACTTCTACTTTAACCCTTTAACTGCTACGGACGAGTATACTCGCGGCGGAGAAACCTCTTCTCTTAGAGCTGCGGACGAGTATACTCGCAATCGTGACTGGATTCCTCAAAACTCTTAAAAAAAAATAAAAAAAAAATTAATAAAAAAAAAATTAAACAAAAAATTAAACAAAAAACGTAACAATTCGTAAATTTGCACGGTTTTCCATTCACACCCTGGCAGTACCTGCATTCCTAACTCAGCAGTCAAAGGGTTAAGGTGATTCCATGGCAAACTCCCGAAAATTTTAATCCGATAGATGGCGTTTCTTGTCGCAGGCTCCAAAAACAGCCGTTTTTTGACGGTTCTCGGCTGTTTTCTCTGAACAGACGAATTTTAGACAAAAAATCGGAATGTCAGCACCAGCTTAATTTTTTGCTTGATTTTTTGTGCCATAAACGGGCCAAATTGTTTCTATAATAAAGGCGTAACTATGCAAAGAAAAAATTATGTGTAATTTGGAGTTGTATCAGTAAAGATTATAGGTTTCTGTTTCACCTGTAATCTTTACTGATACAACTCCAAATTACATATGATTTTTTCTTTGCGTAGTTACGCCTTTATTTTAGAACCAATTTGGCCCGTTTATGGCTCAAAAAATCAAGCAAAACATTAAGCAGGTGCTGACATTCCGATTTTTTGTCTGTTATTCGTCTGTTCAGAGAAAACAGCCGAAAACCGTCAAAAAACGGCTATTTTCGGAGCCAGCGATAAGTAACGCCATCTATACGATTAAAATTTTCGGAAGTCTGTCATGGAATCACCTTAAATAGTCTTGGCTAATCCCATTTTTTCAGCAGTTTAAGTAAACCTAACCACAAACCATTCCATAATCATTCACCTACCCTATCCTTAACCCCTTAACACCCACGCCCGTATATATACGGGCTGCAAAAAACCACCTCGAATGCCCACGCCCGTATATGTACGTTTTTGTACCCTCTCGTTTATTATGTGCTATTGCGTATGTTGTAATGCATGAAATGTCAATGATTAGCAGTGCTATCTGTTCCAAAGAGTATGAACTACAGCTCCGACCACTTTTAATATAGTGGCAGCATATTTTCAGCTGGATTCCTAACCTGGGCGTTAAGGGGTTAACCCAGGACTGGATAGTAGAGGTGTTTTTACCTGGCGTGGCTAAACGCAGGACTTTTGTGGAAGAAACAGCCACCCTAAATTTCCCACTATTGCTTAAAAAACCTACTGACAAGACGAATTCCCTCCCAATTTTCTCTCTGATGTTGTATTAATTGACTAAACAACTTAGTTTTGATAGCATCTCAGCGACGCTAGATGTACCTGAGGCCTTGTCAATGCGGTTTTGGAGGGAGAGGGCCTAAAAAACTTCATTTGAATCATCTTATTTCTATTTTTTTTCCGTCCCTTTCTTCTCCCATCTTCCTTTTTTTCTCATCTCTACGGACATGAGGCCTTACGCAGTCGCGTATTTTGCGTAGTGGTAAATCCACCCCTATACCTGAGAACAACTTAATCAGCATTTTTAATTTTTTTTCTTTTTCTTTTTTTTGGTTAGAAAATTCGGGGGAAATAATCCTATCTTCACTTTTCTTTTATTTTATTTTTCCAATTACTTATCATTCAATTTTTTCTCTTGTTTCCAGGAATACAAACAAAATGGAATCGAGTTTTTACAACTGCCAACAATTGATATTTTTGCAGCTCCATGTCAAGAAAAACTAGCTCAAGGTGTGAAGTTTATTGATGGCTTCAAAGAAGCTAAAAATGGAAGTGTATATGTTCACTGCAAGGCTGGTAGGACGCGGAGTGCCACACTAGTTGGATGTTATCTGATCAAGGTACACTCTCAGCTTTTAGTGGTAGCATTGTTGAATAAGGAAGGAACAAAAAGAATCTAGGTCAGGAATAGAAAAAGAAGGAAACAAACAAAAATTTGAATATGTTTCCTGATACATATCTAATTATTTACCCACCACAAATGTCCTTCATTGTCAGTTTCTAGTTTAAAATCTTTTTTGATTCAAATAGGATCAAATAGCTGTGAAGCATTGTCAGATGCAGGGAGGGGGGGGAACCCCCCTCCCCCGGTTCAGCCAATAGAAGGGGGGAACGGGAAAGGAAGAGAGAAAGAAATAGAAAAAAGGAAAGGGAGGTCTTCGGGGAGCAAAAATATCTTGCCCCCCCTCCCCCCACCTGTTTCCGATGGCTGCATCCACTAATGTTGTACAGTCTGGTGAAAAAAATAAAAAAAAAATTGAGCTCATTACTGCTGCTTAAAGTCTATAATTATTTTCTTTATCATGATTATTAAATATATTTCTCTTCAGTTTAGCTCAGTCTTTGTTCATTCACCTTACTCTTTTATATTTTTCTTGTTTCAGAAAAACAATTGGAACCCTCAACAAGCAGTTGATTTCATGAAAAGTAAGCGATCCCACATTTTATTGGGAAAGAAGCAGTGGGAAGCAATGGATATTTTTCATAGCAGTCTTTATTCCAGTTGAAATTTATGAAAGTATATTATTTCAATCTTTATTTTCATCACAAAGCTAAGGAGAAAAATGAGTGTTGTGATGTAAATAATTGTCAGAGTTGTAGCAAAAATATTTTTGTTAAGTTTGTCACTTATGCATGAAAGATATTAATTTGATCATTCAAAATGTTATTTTTTCACTTCATTTATCATTTTCCAGTATTAGTTATTAATTTATTTATTTATTTACCAACTCATTTTTTTTTTTAATTTTTTATTATTTTCTTTTCTTTTTTTGGCAATGGAAAGTCTCCAATAAACTGGAAAAAAATGTTTATTTTGTTTTTTTACTCTCAGTGAAGACGATAAAAAGTGCATGAAGCATTGCAGTAATTTACCTCCTGCGTAAAAATATCAGTTCAACCAATTGCCTTCTGCAAATGTAACAATTATCCATTCTATGAAAAGTAACCCTATAGGCAAACACAAAGCATTGAAAATCTTCTGCTCAATCTGAAATGATTTTTGTGTATCAGCATTGCCGCTTTAGTCTTGAACTTAAACTGAATTTTTTCTAAAAATAATTCTGCAATCAGTTTGCTTTATTTATCAATGTATCCCATTTACCCACTAAGAAGCTGCAGTTTTTTTGTTGTCTTATTTTAAGGACATGGAAGCAAGAGGAAGTATTCACCCAGCTTCAGTGCAATACATTCAACCTATCTCTTTTGTCATAGAATAATGTTTCTTGTTTCCGTCGCTTATCTTACCAAAGAACTTATATCAATGACTTTTTTAAATCATTTCATTTTTAAAATTGACGTTTTAGAGTAGGTATCAACTTTGGTCTCCTCAACCAAGTGCCATTGTATGATTTAATGACTTTGTCTTATTGATTTTCCTCAGTCTGCTGTCGAAATATGTACTGTTCAATCAAAGATCCTTGATCCTTGATCCTTGTCTTGCAACTTTTGTATCTTCCTTGAATGGGGCTCTTGCAAACTTTTGCTATATAGGATTGAAGAGTTGATTCTTGCATAAAAAGCTGTAAAAATGAAGATGAGTACACTAAAAAATCACAAAATTCACTCTCAGAATCGGGCTTAATGGCATAGAGACGCAGGTATCATGGGAGATTCCTATCTAAATTGAGACATATCTCTGTGTTCCTGTAGAGAAAATGACATATCGGACAGGAATCTCCCAGGGTACCTGCGTTGAGCCGCCATTACAAAATCGTCGTTAGAGCAGTTATGTGAGTTTATCACTGAATTTTAGACTTTCTTAGTGTGATTTTCGTGATTTTCTCTGATTTATACATGAGATCGGACTATTTATTTGCTCATAGCGAAAGTTTGCAAGAGCCCCATTCCACTTTCAGTTGCACTAATTCTAAGTGGTCCCAATTGAAGAAGCCTCTCTCTCTCTCTCTCTCTCTCTCTCTCTCTCTCTCTCTCTCTCTCTCTCTATTAAGGCAAAAAAATGACAGTAATTAAAATAACTTGACTTTTTAATTTTAATTTTTACAAATATCATCATCATTCGCAGATAGGGACAAGGCACGAATTCGGCACTAGTATTGAAAGTTGGGTACCTATATTTTTTAGTTGATTCGTGAATTATTATTTTTTCAGGTCTATATTTACTTAGTGCTTTGAATTTCTCTGTGATTCTCATGAAATTCGAATTATTTTTGTTAAACATGGTTTATATTTTATTCTTGTGCATGTTTTATACTTATTTATTTCTATTAAAATAAAAGATTGAAACAAATTATACATTTCTGAATCTTCTTTATAAAAATCATTTGCAATAAATGCTCAGATTAAGTAGTAACTAAGTAAATGGAACTGAAGTATTTTGTGTATCCGGTCTTGACAAGTAACGTTGAGCAACTGAAAACGCACCAAAAGCACATCTGTGAGGGACTCATAAGCAAAGAGTTTAGGCTTCTTGCTAACCCATGACTCGCTGCAGCTCATTTTGATGTATTTCGGATGCAAGCATTGCTACTTGTGTCCATCCGACAATTGGAATGCCTCAGTTCTATTTTATTTCTTAGGTTTTTTTTTTCTATAATTTGGAATGCCATGAACTTTAAAAAAATGCGGAGGTTACACATCTTCAGCAAATCTAACTTTGAAACCGAGTGTTCTTTTTCTCTTAAAATTAAAATTAGCAAGATTCTGACATATCTTAATTCATGATTTTTTGTAAAACTAGCTCACTGCCTCAGCTGCAATGGAAATCGACACTTCTCTCCTTTTAATATCATTTCTAAGGGTGTAGGTGTTGGTACGTCTCTCCATCAAATTTGTCTAACCAATTTGTAAGAAATTTAAATGGATGTCTTGATTTTAGCTGCTTCATTCCTCACATTTTTGTGGCATTGCTGGAGATTTAAGATGGAGAAATAAGTGAGTGGTGAAAAGTAATTTGATGGATTTTTTTAATTGTGCAATTTTTATCGTCTTTTACACAAGTTTAAAAATGATCCAAGAGTATTGCTCTTGTAGCTACTCGCATAAAGTATTGTATAAATGGTTTATTGTTTGTCCATAGAGTAATTAGTAACGTCGAAAGGTTTCAAATAAAAAAATAAAAAAAATTGAAAAATGGTCTTGCAATTTTTTTGCTCGATCTGATCTTTAGACCGCCATGAAAGTTTTGGATGCTCGTTAAAGATGAATGCTGACTCTGACTGTAGCCAAGAGAACCTGAAAGTGACCGATGAGGCTGTGTGGTGGGATTTCAAATTTGTCTAGTCATAGCGAAGGGTATTCGTAGCACAAATAGCAGCACTGAATAGCCACCGAATAGCCATTTCCTAATATTTGCAGGTTTGATCAGACGTTTTTCCCTCTTGTCATCCTGTGCGCGGAAGTAGTAAATATTTTATTCTTTTCGCAAGGAAAATCTGGCAACACTGAATGTCTTGAAAATTTATAATCAGAGACTATAATCTTTGGTTTTGGAGTTGATATACCATCTTGGATATACCAATGATTTAATTTTAGGTTATGTTTTTATTTATGTTCGTGATTTCCGATTTCCCGAGTCTTACAGCATCCGGTTTTGTGCCATAGTTATTTTTGAACATTTGTGAATGAATAATTTAATTAATCTAAACAATGCTTGCAAATCAAATCATTCTTCGATGGTTTTATTGTTGTTGATGTTAAATTAAGTTGTGCCAAGGTTTTATTTCATTCTTCCCTAGTCCTATCAAGATAACTTCTCCTAAGAAAGTTATCATGTCATCAAGATACACAACAACTCAAATCACTCTCTGAAAGCCACTATGAACAGATTAACTAGATATTTCCTGCCTCTAAAGGCCACTCATGTGACTCCTAGTTCCCAAAAAACCCTGGAATCAAGAAGTAAAAGTCATAGGGTAAGCCATTAGTTGATTGTAAGGGTATGTATTGCTGTTCCGTAAAAGAGGCCCCTTCAGCTCCTTGCTCCTGTGTCTCTGTGCTGTGAAGAGAGAGCAAGACACTCATCATTGAAGAAACATTTGATTGTGCGGATGGTTGAACTAACAGTTTTAACGGTCAATGTTTTTATTTTACGCACGATCAGTGATCTGAACAGATTAGGTTTACTGCGTTGTACTTGGTGGGAAGTCAGTCAATGACTGAGTTATTGTAATTTAACGGATTAAGTGCTTGGCTGATTTGGATTCTTGCTCAATAGCTTATGAATAGTCACAGAGAGTGAATTTTTTGATCCAGGAGGCTGATTAACAATCGTATCGTAATGCTATTGAGTCGATGATCGAGTAGGTACGTGTTATCTTATGGATGGTATCATTCAGATAGGTTTCATTCCGATGAAACCCCTCCCATTGCTGCAGAAATTCTCAAAACAACTCAGGAGTCGTCGGCGAATTTCCGCAGAGATGGGAGGGTTTCTATCGGAATGAAATCTATTGTAACGACTCCACCCACAAGAATAACAAGTACTCGATCATAGACTTGATAGCATTATGATACGTTTGTTCATAATCAGCCTAGAGGATGAAGAAACGAAACAATGGGGTTGTCGCTGAGTCTCGTCGTCGATGAATGAAGTGTTTGCCTTTTGTGAATGAAGCCGTGAAAAAACAATTTTAACATAGGCATCAACCTTCTACAAACTGCTCATTCACTTAACACTAGCTATTTTCAAGTGAAGCAACGTGTGTTTGCATTGTAACACCTGTGTTTTGGTACTTGTAGGTACCATGAGGGCATTTATATAGGGTTTGTCGCTTTCTTCATGTTGGCGAAGGAGATTCTGTTGTGATTCACTACTCTACCAAATAGCTTCTCCATGAACTTCCTTGAAAAGCATTTCAAAAGCAACAAACTAAAGAGGATGAGCCACTTGGTGTCAACCTTTGTGTCGCCTTGCTTTTATTTTTCTTTTCTCAATGTCAGAAATGAATTAGTTTAGTTTAGTTTAGTTTAGTTTATTTATTTTATCGAGAAACAATTTCACAAAAGAGTAGAGCTTACATAAATATTTCATACCTCCCACTAAGCTGGCTTGTGTTGGGAGGTACAGCCAAAATGATTAATACAATTACAAGGTAGCTAACAATAAATAAATTAATTAAAGCAATTTAAGCAAGCAGGAAAAGAAAAATAAAAATAAAATTACATTAAACGGTAATGGTAAAATAGATGCAATAATAAAAAATTTAAATTTAGTTAAAGATCATAGAAAAATATATACTAAGATTTGAAATTTAATATAAAATATAAAAGATTTAAAGATTTAAAATTTAAAATTTAAAATTCACAACAGTTGACTAGAAGTTAAAATGGAACAAATCACTTTTTAAATACTTCACAATTTTACTTTTGTATATACTAAAACTTTCAATATTTCTAAGCTCTCTAGGTAGGTTGTTAAATAATTTAGGCGCAATTGCCAGCTCTGAACGCTTTAATTTGGTCGTTTTACTAGGTCTAGTTTTGAATTTTCCATCCGTTGTTGCTCTGGTGGTACAGTTAGCACGATGGTTTTCCTGTTCGTTCCAAACTCTCCCCTCATAAAAAAATCTTAATAAAACTGATTTAAAAAACAATTTCCTAAGGTCAAGCACATTAAATTCCTTAAACAGTTGATTAGAACAAAACAATCTATCTTTTCTTAAGAGAATTCTCAAGACTTTTTTTTGCTGTTTAAAAATTTTAAGATAGTAATTTTGTGTAACTGCACCCCAAACAATAATACCATAAGCACAAACCGAGTTAAATAAGCTAAAATATAGTGATCTGAGAAATGCTCCATTAAATACTTGCCTTAGTTTATACAATTTAAAAACAATAACCCTAAGTTTTTTACACAGATAAGTTACATGGTCATGCCAGGATAGTTTATTATCTACCATAATACCTAAATACCTCATACAGTCCACTTCATCAATGACCACATTTTCTAAACTTATGGGATATCTCTTCTTATTCTTACTCCAAACAATGTATTTAGTTTTCTGTAAATTTAGAGATAGTAAATTTCCTAGAAACCATCCTGCGACTCTTTTCAATCCTTCATTTGCTTTCTCAAAAACCTTCTCTAAGCTGGTGTCATGAAAATATAGAACAGTGTCATCCGCAAATGACCACAGATCAATATTTTTTATATCAAGTAAATCATTTAAGAATAGTAGAAAAAATATAACTCCCAGTACTGTTCCCTGCGGTACCCCATAATTTAAAATTAATAATTGACTAGAAACATTTCCTATTCTAACTAATTGAGATCTATCCAATAAATAAGATGTAAACAATTGTAAAACACTACCTCTAAAACCATATATTTCTAACTTATTTAATAATAGTTTATGTGGAACCGTATCGAAAGCTTTTTTTACATCTAGAAATAATGCTATTGAACTTACTTTCTTATCAATATTCGAATGTACTTTTCTTGACAGCATGAGCAGGGCATCCTCAGTTGAGTAGCCCTGCCTAAAACCAAATTGATTATCGTGCAAAATTTTTCTGCTGTTTACAAAATTTAGAATTTCTTTCTTCAAATATTTTTCAAAGATTTTAGCTAAAACACAGATTTTTGAAATTGGTCTATAGTTGTTTATATCTTCTTTCGAGCCACCTTTAAATAGTGGATTCACTGTAGCTACTTTCAAGCAATCTGGGAACACAGCTTCGACTATTGCCAAATTTATCAGATAACAGATAATGTCAACAATATTCAAAATTACTTTTTTAAAGTAAATATGATAGAATATGATAGAAGCGTATTGGTACTTAGCTCGTCAGATTAGAAAAGCTAGGGGACTGTTCAGCATCGCTTCTTCTGAATGGTATTTAAAGTTAGGTGTCCTCACAGGCTGCAAAATTTTCCAAAACATCGGAAGTTTCATAGTGCGATTTGGGACTTTTTCCTCACTGAGTTCTGTAGATGTTTCCCCACAAAAATTTGAAAAGTGACGATTTTTTTTGGTTTTCTCAACATTTGACTCTGTAAGTAAAATGACTATTTTCAACATTTTCCGAGAAAATCTTGTTGCCTCTTAAAAAAAAAAAAAAAAAAATGCGGAAATTTTCTCACTTCCCCGCAATCTGTGGATTGCTAGATCGGGCACATTTTGCACCCTTGGGTGTCCCCAGCCCATCACACTACTGCTACTGCCGGTAAATAGGACTTTGGTTCCTGGAATGTACAGGGTGTGGCAGACCACCCGTCCACTATCTTTATCTCAAAAACGGCCGAAAATTAAGCTTCGGGGGCAAAACTTTCATAGGGTATATCGACCCCAAGGAATCCAATGAAAATATTTTCAGCCCCCCAAAACCACCCCTTGGGGGTTATTTAGGGGGGTGGGTACCCGTATCTCGAAAAAATCAAATGGAAAGGGTATGTTTTGACATTGGAATCTAATACGGCATAAAAAAATAAAACTTTTTTATACCTAAGTTTTTTTTTCTAAAAACCACCCTTTTTTGAGTTAGGGGTGGTTTTCAAAAAATTTAGGGGTAATCTTCGATTGACCGCTGTGACCCTCCAAATCATTGGATTTCAAAAAACCAAAAAGTTTCTGAAATGGCAGATCAAGGGCTTTCTTTTGATGTATCATATGCCTATTTTTTGTGAAAAAGGGTACAAGGCCCCCTCACCCCAAAATTTTGGGGCTTCGGGGGGGCCCTACGTAAAAATTTTCAAATGTAAAGGTATGACTTGTGATACGTCATTTGAAAGGTCTTTCAAAGACGAAAAAAGTGATACCTCCCAAAAGTCGTGAAAACAACCCCCTTCCAAAATGGCGGCCGTTTTAAGGTTAGGGGGCTCAAGGGGGGACCTTCAGAAAAATGATCCAAAATTGAACGATACATGGCTAAAAGGGTCTTAAAAAGAGAAAAATAATGGTTTAAACCGCGAGTCAAACCGACTTTTCAATCCAAAGTTACGGCCGATTGAAATTTAGGGGTGCCTTTTTGGGGAACCCAACTACCCCTAAATTTCAATCGGCCGTAACTTTGGATTGAAAAGTCGGTTTGACTCGCGGTTTAAACCATTATTTTTCTCTTTTTAAGACCCTTTTAGCCATGTATCGTTCAATTTTGGATCATTTTTTTGAAGGTCCCCCCTTGAGCCCCCTAACCTTAAAACGGCCGCCATTTTGGAAGGGGGTTGTTTTCACGACTTTTGGGAGGTATCACTTTTTTCGTCTTTGAAAGACCTTTCAAATGACGTATCACAAGTCATACCTTTACATTTGAAAATTTTTACGTAGGGCCCCCCGAAGCCCCAAAATTTTGGGGTGAGGGGGCCTTGTACCCTTTTTCACAAAAAATAGGCATGTGATACATAAAAAAAAAGCCCTTGGTCTGTTCTTTCAGAAACTTTTTAGTTTTTTGAAATCCAATGATTTGGAGGGTCACAGCGGTCAATCAAAGATTACCCCTAAATTTTTTGAAAACCACCCCTAACTCAAAAAGGGGTGGTTTTTAGAAAAAAAACTTAGGGATAAAAAAGTTTTATTTTTTTATGTTGTATTAGATTCCAATGTCAAAACATACCCTTTCCATTTGATTTTTTCGAGATACGGGTACCCACCCCCCTAAATAACCCCCAAGGGGTGGTTTTGGGAGGCTGAAAATATTTTCATTGGATTCTTTGGGGTCGATATACCCTAGGAAAGTTTTGCCCCCGAAGCTCAATTTTCGGCCGTTTTTGAGATAAAGATAGTGGACGGGTGGTCTGCCACACCCTGTACATTCTCCTGATTGAAATTGATTGATTTAAATTCAACTTTTTCAAAAAGTATACTCTCCCTGACTCAAAATTTCAAAAGTAAAAGGTTAGGTAGACTTCCCTTAAAAGATAGTCAGTGTCGCCAGTCTTATGGTGGATGCAAAAGCCGTTATGTTGATTTGAATCAATGTCATCTAGTTATGGGTATAAAACCCTTATCTACTAAAATTTTGATGAGTCCTTTGGAAGTCCAAAAGAGGTTGAGTCAAAATCGACGTTTTTGGCCCCCCCTTGAAAACGGCTCAAATTTTGCTCATTGATTTAGCACCACTAGGAGCACCTTTTCCCAAATTTTCAGGCTCCTCCGACAATTTGGGAAGGAGTTGGAGGGGGACGAAGGGGGGGAAATGGGCATACATTGGAAGTGAACCAAAATTAGTATATCTTCCGAACGAAAAGAGATATGAAGGAGCGGTTTTTACTGATTAACGCCAAAAAATAAGTTCTTTTAGATCTCATGGTTGAAACTGCTCGAAATTTAATTTTTACTTGCGGCGTTGCCATTTTTATCGTTTTTTCGGGTCAAAAATTACGATAAAAAAATTACAAAATCTGCATTTTCTAAAAAACCCATTCGACGATTTTGATTAAAAACTAGTATGTTATTCTCCTTAAAATTCTGCGTAAAATCGTCTAAACCGGACCCGGGGGAAACCGTTAGTATCCAAGATACAGGGTGTCAAACTGACACACCTCTAATTCGGAAGGGTTCTTATTTCCTTCACAACTTCTGAACTATTCAAGATTTTTCGATGCGGTTTTCGCTGAAATGCGTCAAAAAGTTAGAACATTCAAGTTTTGGGCGCGCAATGGCTCGGGTTTCAATTACAGTTACCAGTGTTGCCATTTTTATCGTTTTTCGGGTCAAAAATTACGATAAAAAAATTAGAAAATCTGCATTTCCTAAAAACCCATTCGACGATTTTGATTAAAAACTAGTATGTTATTCTCCTTGAAATTTTGCGTAAAATCATCCAAACCGGACCCGGGGGCAACCGTTAGTAGCCAAGATACAGGGTGTCAAACTGACACACCTCTAATTCGGAAGGGTTCTTATTTCCTTCACAACTTCTGAACTACTCAAGATTTTTCGATGCGGTTTGCGCTGAAATGCGTCAAAAAGTTAGAACATTCAAGTTTTGGGCGCGCAATGGCTTGGGTTTCAATTAGAGTTACCAGTGTTGCCATTTTTATCGTTTTTCGGGTCAAAAATTACGATAAAAAAATTAGAAAATCTGCATTTCCTAAAAACCCATTCGACGATTTTGATTAAAAACTAGTATGTTATTCTCCTTGAAATTTTGCGTAAAATCATCCAAACCGGACCCGGGGGCAACCGTTAGTAGCCAAGATACAGGGTGTCAAACTGACACACCTCTAATTCGGAAGGGTTCTCATTTCCCTCACAACTTCTGAACTACTCAAGATTTTTCAATGCGGTTTGCGCTGAAATGCGTCAAAAAGTTAGAACATTCAAGTTTTGGGCGCGCAACGGCTCGGGTTTCAGTAACAATGAGCAGTGTTGCCATTTTTATCATTTTTTTTGAGTCAGGAATCAAGATAAAAAAATGACAAAATCTGCATTTTCTAAAAAAAAAAAAATAAAAAAAATAAAAAAAACATTTTGATTAAAATCTAGTACCTACGTCATTTTCCTTTGAATCTCGCGTAAAATAATCCAAACTGGACCTGGGGGAAACCGTTAGTATCCAAGATACACGGTGTCAAACTGACACACTTCTAATTCGAAGGGGCTCTTCTTCCTCTCACCAACTTCTGAACTACTGAAGATTTTTGAATGCGATTTGCGCTGAAATGCGTCAAAAAGTTAGAAAATTCAAGTTTTGGGTGCACAATGGCTCAATGACAGTTAGCAGTGTTGCCATTTTTATCAATATTTCTGGTAAGAAATGAAGACAAAAACATTTAAAAAAATGCATTTCCATCAGAACATCAGACTTCTTGAACCCCCATTTTCCTCTGCGAAAGCCAAGGTGAGAGGATATGTGACGATGATTCCGATGAGGAAACGCCAGGGACCAGTAACGAAGGTCAGTTCCCCTATGCAAATGATTGTACGGCTTTTTTGGAAAATGCATTTTTTAAACATTTTTTGTCTTAATTTCTGACCAGAAAAAATGATAAAAATGGCAACACTGCCAATTGTTATTGAAACCCGAGCCATTGCGCACCCAAAGCTTGAATTTTCTTACTTTTTGACGCATTTCCGCGCAAACCGCATTGAGTAGTTCAGAAGTTGTGAGGGGAATAAGAACCCTTCCGAATTAGAGGTGTGTCAGTTTGACACCCTGTATCTTGGATACTAACGGTTTTCCCCGGATCTGGTTTGGATGATTTTACGCAGGATTCCAAGGAAAATAACATACTAGTTTTTAATCAAAATCGTCGAATGGGTTTTTAGGAAATGCAGATTTTCTAATTTTTTTATCGTAATTTTTGACCCGAAAAACGATAAAAATGGCAACACTGGTAACTCTAATTGAAACCCAAGCCATTGCGCGCCCAAAACTTGAATGTTCTAACTTTTTGACGCATTTCAGCGCAAACCGCATCGAAAAATCTTGAGTAGTTCAGAAGTTGTGAAGGAAATAAGAACCCTTCCGAATTAGAGGTGTGTCAGTTTGACACCCTGTATCTTGGCTACTAACGGTTGCCCCCGGGTCCGGTTTGGATGATTTTACGCAAAATTTCAAGGAGAATAACATACTAGTTTTTAATCAAAATCGTCGAATGGGTTTTTAGGAAATGCAGATTTTCTAATTTTTTTATCGTAATTTTTGACCCGAAAAACGATAAAAATGGCAACACAGGTAACTCTAATTGAAACCCAAGCCATTGCGCGCCCAAAACTTGAATGTTCTAACTTTTTGACGCATTTCAGTGCAAACCGCATTGAAAAATCTTGAGTAGTTCAGAAGTTGTGAGGGAAATGAGAACCCTTCCGAATTAGAGGTGTGTTAGTTTGACACCCTGTATCTTGGATACTAACGGTTTCCCCCGGGTCCGGTTTAGACGATTTTACGCAGAATTTTAAGGAGAATAACATACTAGTTTTTAATCAAAATCGTCGAATGGGTTTTTTAGAAAATGCAGATTTTGTAATTTTTTTATCGTAATTTTTGACCCGAAAAAACGATAAAAATGGCAACGCCGCAAGTAAAAATTAAATTTCGAGCAGTTTCAACCATGAGATCTAAAAGAACTTATTTTTTGGCGTTAATCAGTAAAAACCGCTCCTTCATATCTCTTTTCGTTCGGAAGATATACTAATTTTGGTTCACTTCCAATGTATGCCCATTTCCCCCCCCTTCGTCCCCCTCCAACTCCTTCCCAAATTGTCGGAGGAGCCTGAAAATTTGGGAAAAGGTGCTCCTAGTGGTGCTAAATCAATGAGCAAAATTTGAGCCGTTTTCAAGGGGGGGCCAAAAACGTCGATTTTGACTCAACCTCTTTTTACTGTTTGTTTGTTGATGTTTCATTCTTACAAAGCTACAGTCCTGCTCACTTCTATGAGTTTTTATCTAAGTCCTGTGAAGTTTTGTTTTTTTGTTTGTTTCAGCTTATGTTAAACCTGGGTTTGATAGAACAATCATCGAATGGAAGTTTTTACCTTTTGCCACTAGCCCAAAGATCCGTAGATAAATTAATCAATGTTATCAATGATGAATTTTCTAAGCTAGGCGCTTTGAAGATTTCAATGCCGTGTATAACTCAAGCAGGTTTATGGAAGAAAAGTGGTAAGTGCATTGAGAATGGCTTCATCAAAACAGTTCAAGATGATATAAGTGGAGTTATAAGCATATTAGCCTTTAAGTAGTTAAGCACCACTAAGCATGCGTCATCAGTCAGCTTAATTACGCTGTGAGCCAATTTAGTTTTAGCGCTTCAAACTACTGACTGGTGTATGTCATTGAATATGCTCTTGGCAAGTGTCCTCTGACCAACTCCCACATCACCAACAGGATTATTTGGAGCTGATTGTGTATTTTTATAAGATTTAACTGATTCACATTAGTTCAGCCCCTGCTTTATTTCTTCCCACAACTGAGTTGGTTTGTTATTCTTTCAGCTGTAAGTATCTATGTTTAATTTACATAACTCTAGAGGTTAATTTTCTGATGGTTTTCCTCTATGGTTCAGTTGACTATGTACAGATTCCACTTGATCGCCATCATGATCGCACGTTTTAAAGCATTTTATGAGTTTAGTCAATTTCGATAGTTTATAGTACTATCATATCGTTATTTACTTGTGGGAATTTTTACATCTGAATCGACCTTTGAATCACTTTTAGCAAAAGTGTGCAACCTCATTACAGTAATCACAATTCCATCGTAATCTGTACAGTATTAATCCAGATGTAGCCGTTTTTAAATACTGGTTTGAGTCATCAATCCTTGTCAAATTTTGAAACAATTTGTATGCTTACATTGTAGTTACAGAGAGCAGAACCGCCAACAATGGACCTGTTGCAAACTTTTGCTACAGGCTTATTATTAATTGATTATGGGGTAGTACCCTGTAAAAAAAACGATTAGCGCACTAAAAAATCACAAAATCCACTCCTAAACTCACAAAATGCTTTTAAATGAGAGACCGTAATGGCGGCCGAGGCCGCGGTTTTCTTATGGCAATTGTATGCTTCTTCTTCTTCTTGTGTGGTGTTGCGAGAACACCTCGTGTAGATGGCGCTGATTGAAGATAGGGAGCCCCGATGAAAACCACGGCCCCGGCCGCCATTACGGTCTCGCGTTTAAAAGCATTTTGTGAGTGTAGGAGTGGATTTCGTGATTTTTTAGTGCGCTAATCGTTATTTTTACTAGGTATTACCCTATTATCAACTATTAATAAGCCTGTAGCAAAAGTTTGCAACAGCTCCATTTCAATGCCAAGTGCGCGGTGCATCACTGAGTGCTTGGTGCAAAGTGATATGGTAAAAAATTTGACAAGAATTGAAGCTGTGAAACATAATTTTCAACAATACTGAATGAAAACTGTAATGGCATTTCAACCATTGTAATGTTCTTGGCATTTTATGTTGGAGTCAACCATTAAAAGTGGAATCTGTTGATCTAAAGCAACAAGCTGATCCACATAGCTGTCATGCTACGATTTGATGTTGAATTAGGTATCCTACTTCAGCTTTTGATCACTCAATATCCAACAATTGTTAAAGTTTCTCCCACTTTGCATTTCATGTATATACGGTATTATATCAATTTTATGTTTTTTTTGTTTTTTTTTAATTTATTTTTTTTTTAGGAAGATTTGAAGAAAATGTAGGAGAGTTATTCCACCTCAGGAATAGACGCGATAAACAGTTTCTTTTGAGTCCAGTAAGTTACGTTAACTCTTTATAGCAACTCTTGAAATCTATGTTTGTTATCACGCCCTCAAAACTAAATAATTTCTGATCATTTTTGTCGTTTAAAATCAGAAGTACAGTCGGGGACAAAAAAATGTCAGACAGCTCTCTAGATTTTGGATTAGGTAAGCCACCTGCCTGCAATGCTTAAATTCATTGACATGTGCATTGTGGGCTGCCTACCTACAGGAGTTGACTGTTTAATTTTAGACTTGTGCAAGTGAGTAAATCTTTATATTTGAACCTACCACCTACTGTTGTGCGATAATGGCTTTTTTAATTGTCTTTTACCTGTATTTTGTTGCTGCCTCTCAATCAATACTATTAAACTACAAACTAATTTATGTAATATTTAAAATGGCCTTTTGTTTTGATCTGATCTTTTCATTTTATCTTAATTTTTTTCAGACGCATGAAGAATCGATTGCCCACTTACTCTCGTCAGTTCCGCCTCTTTCTTACAAACATTTACCTCTCTATCTGTACCAGATATCTCCCAAATTTAGGGATGAAATCAAGCCAAGGTTTGGTCTCATCAGGAGCAGTGAATTCATGATGGCTGATTTATACTCTTTTGATAGTTCGCTTGAAGCTGCTGAAAAAACTTACAATAATCTACGTATTGCAATCAAACGGATTTTTAAAAGATTAGGAGTGTATAATATTGAAGGTTAGTTGAATCTGTATTCCTTGGTCATATCTGTGTACAGAAAATGTCCCCTTCTCCAATCATATGAGCATGAGAACATGGACAAGTTGTTGTAAACAAACAAACGAGCAAACCGAACAAAGTTATTAAGAATGTAAGTGAGTTGTACCCCTAAGAAGTTAAAGCTTTTTTCCCTCTTTTGTTCTTTTTAGCTCTCTTCTTATATATCTTATTTATCTTATTTAACTTTTTTAGTTGTGCCCTTTTGGCTACTGCGGCTCCAATTTCCATGTAGCAGGAGCTACGAGATGGTTTTTTCCATGATCTTAAATTAATCGAACTACACAGGTCAGTCAATGCGCACACCCTCCACTGCCTCTCCGTCTGCCTGACACTATCACTGGGTAGAGTGAGAGAGGGGATGACATATAGCTGGCCGCAGGCATCCAAATCTACATGCTTTCATTTGGGGAAAAGACCCTTTTTCAAGTGCGAATTGTAAACAATTTACCACAGTGAAACTTGGCTTTTATTAATAAGAAGTAATGAGGAAAGTCTCAAGCTTTGAGAAAACCAGTCTGGTCACCCTTCAATTTCTTATTCCTATATTTTCTGGCGGTTTTATGGAGAAGGTGGGTATACGTAATATTCAATGCATTCTACCCAATTTGCTAAAATTGCCAGGAAATTGAAAAAAAAATTGTGTACGATTGCATTTGTTTTCTTAAAGCTTGAAACCTTCCTCAATACTTTGTATTGATAACAACCAAGTTTTGCTGTTGTAAATTGTTTATAATTTGCACTTTAAAAAGGGTCTTTTCCCCATAAGGAAGCCTGTAGATTTGAACGCCTGCTCTTCAGCTGCGCCAGCTATACGTCACGAGCGGAGATTGCGCAGATTGCGCAGATCGCACCAAAACTCGTCCACCAGATTGACTGACCTGTGTAGTTAGATCATAGTTTTTCACCACCGAACTCAGATTTGACCAACTAATCAAAATTGAAAAGGCCCAGCGAGGCTTGTAAAAAACTAGGTTGTCTATCAGATGCTCAAGACTTTTCGAAAGATAATCTAATCCATTCCGTATTTTAAGTGGACCGGGTTTGCTTTTTCTTGCAATCGTTTGGTAGTGTGTTTTGTACAATGACTATCAAACGAAAGTCCTCTCATCGAAATTGTTCATGAAGAATCTTTTTTATTTTCCATCCTTTTAAATTTGTTGAGGCACAATGTCACAAGTGGCAATACTGTGAGACTCTGGAATACCTGAAAACAGCAAAATTTCTCAAATTGGTCATGAAATGGAAAAATGAAAATTTCTATCAGGATACTTTCTTTTGAAAGCCACGGTACATTAGCTATGATTCTTAAGATCAGAGTTTATTCGAAGTTTTCTCTATTTAACGATTAAGACCAAGACACGAATGACTAAAACGTGAGAGATAATCGAGCAACGTGCGTACGGGTACCGGCCATTACTACCTAATGTAACCTTAAGCAGCGTTGCCACTTATCACTCCTAAAGCAGTGTTGCCATTTATCACAGCAACTGGTCACGTATAATGACTCAGATATTCTCCTTATTTCTCCTGCCTTAGTTTCACATTCATCCAAACTTTTTCTCTCTTTTTCAGTTAAGGGTGATCCTGGTATGATGGGTGGTAACCTCTCTCATGAAATTCACATTGTATCTGATATTGGAGATGATACTCTTCAGTATTGCTCTACGTGCGACTACGCAGCCAATAAAATTATTCAACAAGAACCGTACGATTGTAAACAGTGCAAATCTACAAATTTGAAAGAGCATAAAGGGATTGAGGTAAATGCAATTTTCACTCAATCGTTCATTTTGTTTTGTGACATCACGATGCCTAAGGTTGGTTGTCTTTTCACCATCTTCAGCGTATCAATGCATTTTTGATGGCAGTGCCAATAAAAATAGGAATTAGTATGAAGAGATGCAGTTTTTATTGAGAGTTTCTTGTCAACAGTCGGAAAAAAAATGTGAGTTATCCTATATCCTATACAGTGATTTTATCAAACAACTGGAGCGATGAAAAAAAACAGGAGAAAATGATTCAATTAAAATGCAACCTTATGCTTGATGGTTAGTTGACATCATATACAATTAAATTGAATAAACCAATTTAAACAAAGTAAAAATCACTGTAACCAAAGAAGTTAAATTAATAATATGCTCTAATTACCGTGAGACTCTAAGGGATATTAATGTGCAATGTATGTAATTGAAGTTAACAAAACAAACTCATTGCTGTGCGCTGGTAGTGACTGGCATATGGGAAGCACCATGCCTTTGCTGCAGAACTATTAAGTCCGATGATGCTAGAGTCCCTTGATGGAAATATTGTATAGGGAGTACCGACAGGAGCTCAGCGAGTGCTGATTGGTCGTTGGTTTTAGGCTCTCACGGAGTTGAGCAGGAGTCGACGACATCGAAGGCTCCACATGAAAGGAGTCGATTCGTAGAGGAACGTATGGGAACGGACCAGAATGCCGGCAAATCCGCCTGTCCACCACTGGTCCACAGTCGAACTTAACCTTCGAATTCGTTCAGGCGATCGACTAAATCGACTCCTGTCAAAATGCACAAAGCGTCGTGTTGGTACTCCCTGTACAATATTTCCATCAAGGGACTCTAGATGACGCCATCTCTGTTTTTCATCAATTTCCGTTTCAAAAGGGGGCCAATTCTTCAGGACTTTGACCAACTTATTTTGGGTCATTCCTTGCCCAAAAAGAAATGCAAAGCTGACCGTGAACTCAGTCAAGCAAGTACTTCTGAAAGTATATTTTAGAATGAAATTAATAAAAAAAACGCATTTAACCTACCTACTACCTACCTTTTCAATCATTTCCAAGATTTCTCTCTCCTTTGATTACCTTCAGTCTTGGACTTTAATTTCTATCCTTCATCCTATCCCAATCATATGTTGATGATGGGGGCCACTCGTACCTCCAGTTTTCTTGATGTTGATAACACCTCAGCGGGCCGATTATTTACTATTTTATTTACTTTTGTGCTGCAGTGATCGTTCAGATTTTTTATGAGTGACACTATTGGTTGAGCATTGTAATCGGATGGATTTTTGGCCTGGTACCTTACAGCTTAACCAAATAAGCCATACCGGTGCCCAGTACCTTACAGCCATGGCAAAATAAGCCATAACCTGTAAATAAAGTGTGAAAGATGTTGTTCAGATGACATCGAAGTCGGGCATTGTTGAAATAAAGGACAACTTTACTTTGTTTTATTCTTAATACTTGCTTAAAGTGATTCCAGGCAAAACTTTTCTAGTTTTCAATCCGATGGATAGTGCCAATAGTCGCTTTTTGGAAAAGTCATGTTTTTGGCGTTTTAAACTGAAACCATAGATAAAACACAAAATCCAATAACGTCAGCACCTGCAAAAAAATTTAATGGATTTTTTGAGCCCAAAATGAGCAATATTGGTTTACAATTAAAGCCGTAAATTATGAAATTTGTTTTGCCATAAGCTTAGTGAGTGAGAGTGAGCGCGAGTGATCATACGTCTATCTGCCTCACTCGCACTTATTGCGGCTTACGGGAAGTTTAGTATTTCATAATTTTCGGCTTTATTTTTGAGTGTTTCAGCCTGAAATTTCCAGGGTATCTTCCGGAAGTATGCTCGTTGGTGCTGACGTTCCTCTAATTTGTGTTTTTTAGCGTGAATTCGTCAAATTAGGCAAAAAACTGTTGACTTTTTAAGCAGCGCGGAGTGGTGTTCACAGTTCGAACTAATCGACCCTGCAGAATCATCTTAACCTTGCTTTTTCTTGCTTTTCTTTTTTTTAGCTGGCCCACATGTTCTTACTTGGTGACAAATACTCAAAACTTTTGGAAGCCAAATTCAGAACCACTGATAACAAATCCTCTCCTTACGTAATGGGTAGTTATGGCATTGGTGTTAGTCGGACTATTGGTGCTGTTGCAGAAGTCTTGTCCAATGATGATGAGCTACGCTGGCCATTATCTTTAGCTCCATTTTCTGTTTGCATAATTCCTCCAAAAGTAAGGAATATTATCTAAACCACTGATTATTTGCTCTTGCTATTTGAATGGTCGCGTTCAAGAAAGGCCGGAGGGAGAAAAAACTTGTTCTGTTTGCGGTTGACTCCTTTTGCAAAAGTTGGTTTGCAGTTTGGTTTTTGGAGCGTTCTAGAATTCTCCGGGGAGCTTCCCTGCTAAACCAATAAATTACCAAGTCGTTCTTTTATTCTCCGATTTCGTTTCTGATAACCCGGGGAAGCTCATCGGAGCGTTCTTAAACTCCGGTGAAGTTCATCAGAACTCTTTCCCGGGGTACACTGGCTTTTCCGGTGTTCAAACTCCGGTAAAGCCGATGAAAACAAACATGGAGGAAGCAAACAATCTATTTTCGTGTATTCTTATGAGCGTTTTGGAGGTTATTGAAATGTAAACAGACATTTTTAGCAATAACACGCTGCGCCCGTGATTGTTCTTAAATTCATCGGAGAACCGATGAGCTTTATCAAAACATTATCAGCTTTACCGTAAACACTCCCCGGAAATTCTAATGCACTTTTCCGTTATACCGGATCGGAGAATTCTGGAACGATCCCTTTGGTTCACACGCCATTTAGGTTTGCTGCCAACTGCTTCACACTCTCATAAACCGGTTTGTAGGGGTTCGATTAAAAAAAAATTTCGATGAAAGAAAAAGATAAACGTGGGAGAGACGTACCTCCATCAGTTGAAAACTGATTGAAAATTATTGAATTATTATGTAAATTTATTATTTTTATGCGGGCAGTTTGTGAATATACTATACATAGATTGGGCAGAAAAAAATCTGAAACTTTCAGTGTTTACCTATTCCTTTACACGGTCAAAACCGTTTCTTTTGAACACCTTTGAGCCAGCCGGTTCCAACCAAGTTCAGCCAGTCAGTTTGGTTCAGGCCGAGGTTCATTGTATCTTTAGGTAAACGGTTTGAAGAATATTATTCCTGTGATTGATGTTCCTATGTTTTTAAGGGCTACTATCAATATTGTTGAGCCAATGATACTACTTTCTTGTGTGTTCCACAATCCAGTCAGATTCATTCCTACTATCTCAAGGGAGGAATGCCTTTGCCAGAAACTCTGTTGATGCGGAACCACCCTTGATTTGAACGGAATTTCTTCGCTGTGCTGTCCAACAGCATTCATCAGAGAAGTGTTTTGTATATAAATCATCTTAAGGGACAATCCTTTATCATTTTCATAATTTTCTTCCCACCTTTACTTTTTTCAGGAGGGCAAAGATGGAGGAGGAATGCCAAGTTTAGTTGAAAAATTATACTGTGCTCTAGGCAATATCGAAGCACTGAAAGGAGATATCATTATAGACGATCGAACTAATGCAACAATTGGAAAACGATTGGTTGAGGCAAAGAAGCTAGGATTTCCATTCATCATCATTTTAGGCAAATCTGCATTTGAAGATATCCCAACGTTTGAAGTTCATGATGTCAATAAAAATGAACGTATTTATCTAGAACTGCCTGCTGTTCTCAAGTATTTATCTGAGAAGTATTCCGTAGAGATCTTACCCAAGTCTGTTTTTGTTAATCAGTTTGTTTAGCTTCTCTTCTTTATCTGTAAAACTATCACATGAATTAAAGAAACCTAGACAATATCTGTATTTTTTTTTTTTTTTTTTACAAATTTTATCATAAAAAATGTTGTGACTCAAAGAAAAAAATGTTTTAATTTGTTGCTGCCTATCATTTTTCCTAGTTTGGAATCGCAAAGAAATCCACCCCCGACTCTTTTTTCTCCCATTCTTTTTTCTGGTCTCAAACATAACAGATACCGGTTTTTTCCACACACAGAGAAAAAAAAATTACAGTAAAAAGATGGATTCAAATACCCTACTCTGAGGAAAACAGCAGCTATTACATAATGACATTTTGTAATTTGCAGGATGGGTCGTTTGTGGTTTCCAATTTTCAATGAGCTGCCACATTATATGTCATTCATCAAAGAAAATTATTGAATGTTTCAATTTTTTTTTTGGTGTGATCAAAATCCGCTTACATGCATGTAAGCCTACAGGGACATTCACAACCCTTTTATCTTGCCGCCTTTGGACCTTTCAATTAGTATAAGCCAATTTCCCTCAAAAAACTATTGTGGGATGTAGTTTCACCTTTCATCTTGTTGGACCCAAAAACTTCAAGTTTTTTATTTTATTTTTGTGTTCTGAGATTTGTGTATTTTGAGAAAAACACCTCCAGACACTTAAGATGTTGTTTAGTAATATTATTAATCATAGGGGGTGGAACTACTGAATAAACATCATATCTTTCATTAGTTTGATGGAGGTTTTTTTTTTTATTTATTTTTTTTTTTTTTTATTTTTTTTTATCTAAAAACTTCGTTTTGGAAGTTAATTCTTATATAAGACAACTATAGTGAAATTTGATCACATTACTCATATATTTGTAACTTAAAAGGAAGATGCATATTCACCAGGGTGTCTGTCATTTCCATTTTTGGAATTTTTTGCAGCCACCACTTCAGTAGCATGACATTTTGATTGCAAATGTTTAATTTTCAACCGTTTTTCTGTCAAGTGATTTTTAGTGCCACCACAAGGCCCTTGAATTTTGTAAATTTTAATTTAAGTAAGTAGGTAAGCAAAAATTTTCAAGATTTGAACAGTCAATCAAACGGAAAATTTTTGAGTTAGAGCTCTTCATAGCAAAAATGTAGGTATTCGGTTTTGCCAGAAATAACAAATTTTACCCTAGGTGTAACTCCCGCTTGTAAACTGAGGTTAACGTAGTTATTTCAGGAAAAACAGTGCCATTATTGGCAAATCATCTTAGGTGGAACTAGGAATTTGGGGGGGGGGGCTGAGCAGGCAAAATATTGATGACCTTTTTTTTTTCTTTTTTTTTTGCTTCGCATGTGTTTGATTCTGGATAACTCTGACTTTTGAGTTCCTTGATGACCCTTTTTCCGTTACAACCCAGGCAACTTTTGGGGAAAAATGGGAAAACAAATTCTGTATTTAATGACCTAAGAATTTGATTTTGTTCCTTGAAAACTCTAAGAGAGCCAAAATTTTGGCGGGATGCCTAAATGTTATTTGTTTCCAAAATTTTCTGAGGGGTGCGGGCTTTGCCTCCCTAGTCCCCCCCCCTTCTTTCCGCCGATGTAAACTATGAATATTCTCGTTTTATCAGCTACGTGGAGGAAATAGTTGCGAACTAATAGTCTAAGAGCCAGGGACCAAAAACTCAATTGGAAAGTACAAGAAATTTCACCTGTTTTAAATGAAAGATCTACCCCTAAGGAATCAAGATTGGCCGGTCTGGCAGTCTGAATCTGGGGACTTTCAAAATTACGGGAACTCAAATTTGGAAAAATTTGAGTGAAATTTAATCGGAAAGTACAACACTTGATCTTGGGCTCATTTTGCAGGGGAAGACATCCCGAATCAAGAAAGCTCGGTCTGGTATTCAAATTCTGGGGACAAATGGCCGCCAGACCGATTCAAATTTTGAAAAATTGGCCTAAAATCGTGCAAATTGGGTCGAAAACATTGCCTTACCACGCAGATAGAAGAGTGGATGGTTTGTAGGACCGCAGATTATGTTTTTCGGGTCGCTGATTCTGCATTTTCTACTTTCAACGAAAAAAAATTGGCAACGTTGCCAAATTTACGTTTTTTTTGTTTTTTTGTTTTTTTTTTTTAAATTATTATTATTATTACTATCCTCATTATTATTATTCTTCATATTAATAGATTGTATAGTTTTTTTGTGTGTTCTCTTCTTTGGTACTTCAACAGCGAAACCGATCAGCCACGAGATCGGACGAGTGTTGCCAAATCGTGCAATGCAGCCTGACGCTGATTAAATGAACCGCACGTTTTGGCGCCGCTCGCTCGCGTATTTCCTTTCACGGTGATAATATGTGTAAAGGAGCCCGTTGAAAATGTAAAAGCCAAGTGCCCGAGCTCATGCATTCGAAAATTTTAGAGTTTACTCCACTTTTTAACACTTGCACTAGAGCATTTATTGCATAGATAAATGTAGTCTTTGAAACCAGTGGCGAAGCGCGCAATCCGACAACGTTGCATTTTGTCCTTTCAAAACCAAGAAAAATATCGACAGATTGCTGGGAAGTACCGTAGACTTAAATATTTTGCGTAAGTCTGGTAGGACGTGGTGTAATGTTGCCAGATTGCCCATTTCGCCATTGTTTGTCATCAAAGCATGCATCAATTCAGGGCAAAAACTTTCACGCGAGTTTACTCTACATTTTGTTTTGTTGATTTTTCAGGAAGTTACTCCTATAAATAATACCCAATACTGAATCGATTTTCATAATACGAGTTTGGGGGAAGCGGAAAGTAATATTAGTCAAAGGAGAAACGCAATAGGTACTTAAGGAACTGAAAATGTGAAAATTTATTCTTTGTCTTCTATTTTTGGTCGCTCTCTAAAATACTATGTACAACGATTTATTGGAAGTTTGCGCATTAAATTAGTCTTCACAAAGTCCTCGTCTGAAAAACATTCGGAGTCAGCATAGTCCTCATCTGAAACATAGCAACCATAGCAACGTGATGATGCCATAAAACTCGCCTATATTTCAGTGGTGTAGAGAGCGATTTGGCAACGTTGCAGTTCGTCCATTTAAACCGATGAAAAAGACCGAAGTGTTGGGTGTTCAGTGAACACCTTCGCATTCGACTTTTCATATGGGTTTAAATGAGCAAAATACTACACTGCCCCGCAAAAAAACCGGCGCACCTGGCGCGCTGGATCATTCCGCTCGAAAATGCGAAAAAATTACAAAATTTAAAATCGTCATAACTTTTGAACTAAGAGAGCTAAAAATATTTCAAGGCCAGTGTCGGATTTCTCATACTCTCTAGTTTTTTATACATAAGCTTAAATTTTCTTTTGGTCATTTTTCCGCCCGTATGAAGAGTTTTTCCAAACCCTCGCGAAAACTGTGTTTTTGGAGCACATCTGTAAAAAGTTACTCAAACTTCTCACATCTCTTTGGGATAAAGTAGCATAGATAGACAAAATCTGAGACATGCATCAGATTCCTCAGAGTTGGGGCTATCGACCTGGTTACCTCAATTTTGTCTACAAAATTTTTTTAAGGTCGGAAAATGCACTTTTCCGAGACTATGTAAAAACCGCTTCTGAACACACAGTTTACACATGCGAAAATATGTTAAAAGTTCAAATCATCATAACTTTTGAACTAAGAGAGCTAAGAATATTTCAAGGCCAGAGTCGGATTTCTCACACTCTCTAGTTTTTTATGCATAAGCTCAAATTTTCTTTCCGTCATTTTTACGCCCGTATGAAGAGTTTTTCCAAAACCTCGCGAAAACTGTTTTTTTGGAGCACATCTCTAAAAAGTACTCAAACTTTCCACATCTCTTCGGGCAAAAGTAGCATAGATAGACAAAATCTGAGACATGCATCAGATTCCTCAAAGTCAGGGCTATCGACCTGGTTACCTCAATTTTGTCTACAAAATTTTTTAAGGTCGGAAAATACACTTTTCCGAGACCACGTACAGACCGCTTCTGAACACACAGTTTACACATCCGCTCGAACATGCGAAAAGATGATAAAAGTTTAAATCGTCATAACTTTTGAACTAAAAGAGTTAAAAATATTCCAGAGCCAAGGTCGGATTCCTCATACTCTCTGGTTTTTATTCAGTAGCTCAAATTTTTTTCGGTCATTTTTACGCCCGTGCGAAGAGTTTTTCTGAACGCTCGCCACATTTCTAATAATGTTCAGAACCGGTTTTTACATGGTCTCGGAAAAGTGCATTTTCCGACCGTAAAAAAATTTTTAAGACAAAATTGAGGTAACCAGGTCGATAGCTCTGACTCTGAGGAATCTGATGCAGGTTTCAGATTTAGTCTATCTATGCTATTTTTGCCCAAAGAGATGTGAGAAGTTTGAGTACCTTTTTAGAAATGTTCTCCAAAAAAACAGTTTTCGCGAGGGTTTGGAAAAATTGTTCATACAGGCGTAAAAATGACCGACAGAAAATTTTAGCTTTAGTTTAAAAAAATAGAGAGTACGAGGAATCCGACCCTGGCCTTGAAATATAATTAGCTTTCTTAGTTCAAAAGTTATGATGATTTGAACTTTTAACATATTTTCGCACGTTTGAGCGGGATGTGTAAACTGTGTGTTCAGAAGCGGTTTTTACATGGTCTCGGAAAAGTGTATTTTCCGACCTTAAAAAAATTTTGTCGACAAAATTGAGGTAACCAGGTCGATAGCCCTGACTCTGAGAAATCTGATGCATGTCTCAGATTTTGTCTATCTATGCTACTTTATCCCAAAGAGATGTGAGAAGTTTGAGTAACTTTTTACAGATGTGCTCCAAAAACACAGTTTTCGCGAGGGTTTGGAAAAACTCTTCATACGGGCGAAAAAATGACCAAAAGAAAATTTAAGCTTATGTATAAAAAACTAGAAAGTATGAGAAATCCGACACTGGCCTTGAAATATTTTTAGCTCTCTTAGTTCAAAAGTTATGACGATTTTAAATTTTGTAATTTTTTCGCATTTTCGAGCGGAATGATCCAGCGCGCCAGGTGCGCCGGTTTTTTTGCGGGGCAGTGTACATTGACAAATGCACGCTACACCAATGCTTTATTTCTGAGCTCATCATAGTGATTTCATGTCTCGCAGGATCCGTGCATTCGATACACTTGAATTTCAGGGCATGATAAAGATATTCAAGAAAAACGAGACGGAAGAATCACTCTTGCTTACATCGTCATAAACTTTAACAATTTTTACCGCAATGAAAAAAGCGCACACACAAAAAAACAGTGGCCTCGAAAGAATCACATGATCGAGATTTTTTCGAGGGAGAGGGATAAAAGTCACACTACAGCCAAAACGTACACTGCTTAATGCACAAAAAAAGAAAAAAACTTTGCGTGAAACATGAGGCAATCACGTACCAAATAGAAGATATTCGCGAAAAACGAGAAGGAAGAGTAACTTCACATTTGCATAAACTTGAACCGTTTTTACCGCGGTTAAAAAAGCACATACAAAAGCACATGAGACAGTTTTCACGCAATTTTCTTTTTTTTGTGCTCTGAATCGTGCACGTTTTGGCTGCAATGTGATTTTTCCTTTGGGATTTTATTCCTTTCCTTCGGAAAAATTTCTATCATGTGATGTTCAGAGCCCATTGCTTTTTCTAGGTAGGTACGTGCTTTTTTAACCGCGGTAAAAACGGTTCAAGTTTATGAAAATGTGAAGTTACTCTTCCTTCTCGTTTTTCGCGAATATCTTCTATTTGGTATGTGATTGCCTCATGTTTCACGCAAAGTTTTTTTCTTTTTTTGTGCATTAAGTAGTGTACGTTTTGGCTGTAGTGTGACTTTTATCCCTCTCCCTCGAAAAAATTTCGATCATGTGATTCTTTCGAGGCCACTGTTTTTTTGTGTGTGCGCTTTTTTCATTGCGGTAAAAATTGTTAAAGTTTATGACGATGTAAGCAAGAGTGATTCTTCCGTCTCGTTTTTCTTGAATATCTTTATCATGTCCTGAAATTCAAGTGTATCGAATGCACGGATCCTGCGAGACATGAAATCACTATGATGAGCTCAGAAATAAAGCATTGGTGTAGCGTGCATTTGTCAATGTAGTATTTTGCTCATTTAAACCCATATGAAAAGTCGAATGCGAAGGTGTTCACTGAACACCCAACACTTCGGTCTTTTTCATCGGTTTAAATGGACGAACTGCAA
This sequence comes from Trialeurodes vaporariorum, assembly GCA_011764245.1. Lineage (NCBI taxonomy): Eukaryota > Metazoa > Arthropoda > Insecta > Hemiptera > Aleyrodidae > Trialeurodes > Trialeurodes vaporariorum. The sequence continues at coordinate 28,753,692 of VMOF01000024.1, read as the reverse complement.
CGTTGCCAAATCGCTCTCTACACCACTGAAATATAGGCGAGTTTTATGGCATCATCACGTTGCTATGGTTGCTATGTTTCAGATGAGGACTATGCTGACTCCGAATGTTTTTCAGACGAGGACTTTGTGAAGACTAATTTAATGCGCAAACTTCCAATAAATCGTTGTACATAGTATTTTAGAGAGCGACCAAAAATAGAAGACAAAGAATAAATTTTCACATTTTCAGTTCCTTAAGTACCTATTGCGTTTCTCCTTTGACTAATATTACTTTCCGCTTCCCCCAAACTCGTATTATGAAAATCGATTCAGTATTGGGTATTATTTATAGGAGTAACTTCCTGAAAAATCAACAAAACAAAATGTAGAGTAAACTCGCGTGAAAGTTTTTGCCCTGAATTGATGCATGCTTTGATGACAAACAATGGCGAAATGGGCAATCTGGCAACATTACACCACGTCCTACCAGACTTACGCAAAATATTTAAGTCTACGGTACTTCCCAGCAATCTGTCGATATTTTTCTTGGTTTTGAAAGGACAAAATGCAACGTTGTCGGATTGCGCGCTTCGCCACTGGTTTCAAAGACTACATTTATCTATGCAATAAATGCTCTAGTGCAAGTGTTAAAAAGTGGAGTAAACTCTAAAATTTTCGAATGCATGAGCTCGGGCACTTGGCTTTTACATTTTCAACGGGCTCCTTTACACATATTATCACCGTGAAAGGAAATACGCGAGCGAGCGGCGCCAAAACGTGCGGTTCATTTAATCAGCGTCAGGCTGCATTGCACGATTTGGCAACACTCGTCCGATCTCGTGGCTGATTGGTTTCGCTGTTGAAGTACCAAAGAAGAGAACACACAAAAAAACTATACAATCTATTAATATGAAGAATAATAATAATGAGGATAGTAATAATAATAATAATTTAAAAAAAAAAACAAAAAACAAAAAAAACGTAAATTTGGCAACGTTGCCAATTTTTTTTCGTTGAAAGTAGAAAATGCAGAATCAGCGACCCGAAAAACATAATCTGCGGTCCTACAAACCATCCACTCTTCTATCTGCGTGGTAAGGCAATGTTTTCGACCCAATTTGCACGATTTTAGGCCAATTTTTCAAAAATTTTAATCGGTCTGGCGGCCATTTGTCCCCAGAATTTGAATGCCAGACCGAGCTTTCTTGATTCGGGATGTCTTCCCCTGCAAAATGAGCCCAAGATCAAGTGTTGTACTTTCCGATTAAATTTCACTCAAATTTTTCCAAATTTGAGTTCCCGTAATTTTGAAAGTCCCCAGATTCAGACTGCCAGACCGGCCAATCTTGATTCCTTAGGGGTAGATCTTTCATTTAAAACAGGTGAAATTTCTTGTACTTTCCAATTGAGTTTTTGGTCCCTGGCTCTTAGACTATAATAATAGTTCTGAGTGCTCGAATCTTGATTTTGAATTATTCTTCCAATCTTTTGTACCAGTACCAGAGACATTGACCAGTAGCGAGATCTATAAAATTCTTGCGAATTCTACAGTTGATGATATGTTCGATAGGTAGCGCTGCAATCGTATTAACTTTCCAGCCTGTTTTGGTTTTGGTCAATTTGGTGACGGTAACTTTGAGGTTAAATTCCCAGAATCCTGGAGTTTCGGTCAATTGTTTATTTATTTACGAGTAATTATATCGGCTTTTGCTTTTAATTCGCCTGGTTTCGAGTCTGTTCGGTGTACGACCTACCACGTGTGGCAGATAACTATTATTCTCCGCCAATTTCCATTTTATCCCACTTTCAGTCAGCCCCTTCCTTACGCATTGTGCACAAGCACACGCTTCCTGTTTTTTACCCTTCAAGTTTCAACAATTTGGCTTTTCATTTAGTCGTCATAACATGGCGAATAAAATGTTGGACAGGTATATATTTTCTCATTTTATTTTCTGAATGATTAATTTTACTGCTTTTGGTGCAGGTGTGGAAGTTTCTGTTGCTCTCCGTAGTCAATGGTTACCAGAGGAGACGTACCAGACGCCTTCGAGTATCAAACGCTGGCAAGTAGCGTTGAGATACTCAAAATACCTTTAACTCCACCGCCGAGCGTATGGTGTTCTAAGAGTTCAGACTTGTTGCTGGCTTAACCCTGATCAGTGCGTTTTGGACTTAGGCACTGTCACTTGTCAGGACCTGATACTCAAAATGCATTTGCTCTAGCCAGGAACTAAATGCCTCTTCTTTACCGTACAGTAGAGCCAGGGTACAAGAGAGATGTGCAATGGCTGTCATGTTTCCAGTCGAACCTGTTTGTTCTTGGAGGTTGATTTGTATAGGCTATCCCAAGAATGATTGGACTTGATAACTGTAGGTTTGAATGAAAACATCAGCTTCCATCCTCAGTAGGGCTACCTGATTGGTTTGGAGCGGAAAGAAGCTGATGTTTTCATGAAAACCATAGAAGTGTCAAATCCTATATTTTCTGGGACAAGTTATGGGAGCCTGTGAGAACATCTACAGATTTGAGTGTATCGGTGGAAGTGGCTGTACCTTGATGGCACATCATGTACCCTCAACTGCATATTATGCTTTGTCCTCTCTGAGCTATTTTCACTACTGTTTGCAAGTATTGAGAAAATTATTGAGTTCATGTGCATGAAACTACCATTTGGTTGATGCTAGACCGGCTTCTTTTCCCATCCAATGCCCATCGATCCAGCCGGAATTTTCAATCGAACCGTTTCTCTCAATTCTGATAGAGCTTGATGGATTCGATCCGATGCCCATTGATCCAGGATTTTTACGTTTGGTCGAGATTGAGATCCCAGCGATCGGCGTGGCACCTAGTGGCAGAAGCTTGAACTTAGTGCGCCATGCATGGACTGCGTTTATGTACAAAAATATTACACTTTTCCTCCATCAAACCGGTGTGGCCCAGTGGTAGAGAGCTGGCCTATGGAATTTAAGGTTGCGGGTCGGAGCCCTGCCATGGAAATTTTTTTGGGTAATTTTTTTTTTAACATTCACAAAAATGCTTTGATACTGTAGACGATGTGGTTCGACAAAGGGGCCGCTCAATTTTGAGGTTCTGTCTACGTGATTTCAACGAAGTCCGATTGTGATCCACAAAAAAAAAAAAATGGAAAAAAACTGTCATTCCCCCTGAAAAAAAAACCTGTTTTTCTAGTGCAGACAACCACAAGTTTGATTATGAAAAAGACCGGGAGTGAGCGGGAGGTGAACGCAGCGCGGAGCGCACGTATTTGCCCGAAGGGCGTGACAATTCAAACAGACCGCGGAAAGTGAAGGAACCGGTGCGGTGGATGCTGAGAATTCTGGGGTCTTAATCTCGATCAAACGATTCGCCTTTGATCCAGTGGCCTCAGGAGACTTATGGGACAGATTGGATAGGCCTTCTATGTTTACATCTGTTTTCACTAACGGTGAATTTCCTAACCTCTTTCATCTAAATGGTGCAATCAAGCATTGACAGAAATGCTTCGATGGACAGGTGGATCCAATCTGTGCCCAATGTAAGAAGATGGATGAGTGCTGATGAAAGAAACGCATCTATTGTTATTTTTTCTGGAAACTAGTCCCTGTATTCTGCACAGTTGTATGATGAAAAGAGCAATGACTCAACTTCCCACAGTTGGTTTATCTGCTCATCGATGCCAGTCAGATCAAACCTGTTTTGGCCTTCGTATATGCTCAAAGTAGGATCGTTAAATTGGAATTGGTGAGCTAAAATCCACCTCAATCTGTAGAATTGCCAACCTGACATTTTTAAAATTCAAATATAACCTTGACCAAAACACCTCCTAAACTGGTTTATTGGTTTTGTTGACAGTAGATTGGTAAACAAATGACACACCCTCCATCATCAAATGACTCAGCAGTTTAATAGGCCGTCAAATTGCACAGTTGTTTGACGAACGGAACATCAACAAAACACGCATCGGTTGGCTCACCCGCCATTTTGTGGTGGATCTCGGCTCATCGATGCCAATTTGACAATCTTAATTTGAGTTGTACAAAGGCCTTTTGATTGTGTACGAAATGCTGTACAACAATAATGTCCAGAACTTGCACCAAACATCATTGTCATTTTTAACTAAATTACAATGTATTGGTATGATTCTTCGCAAACATTCTATTGAAATTGTGCAAATCAATGGAATTTGGGAATCTGATTGCGAATATCATAGTTATTCCTACTTATTTCGCCACAATTTTATGCATATTCTACCTTACTGTAATTTTTGCCTTAAAGTTCAAATTGTGATAAATTTACGTTATTTTGATCTGAATTAAGGCTGAACTCCAATGCGGTAGGTGAGTACGTGAAAACTCCGTCAAATCTACATGCATGATGCGTGTTAAGATCATTAGAAAAAACCTAGTTTTGTACTCATTGGGCATAGAATTCTATGCACTGGGAGCAGACCAGACATCCATGTTGCATAGGCGCACAAATCGTCTTGCAGTCTCCTAAAACATTGGAATGAGTGAAGGTTTAGGGATCTCCCCCAGTATTGTAAAAGGGGATCTAGGGCTCTGGAGGTCTCCCCGTTGCATGGTAAAGGAGAGTCTGAAAGTCTACTTTTGTATTGTAAAAGGGATTCTAGGATTCTCCTCCAGTATTGTAAAGCCTCCCCCCCCCCCCCACAAGTTAAAAATTGTTGCGAGAAAGTGTTCAATGGGCATTTTCTACAGTTCATTCTTTGCTTTTCTCTTAAATTGGAAGGTCTGGTTTTTGTTGACTCTGTAGATGGTGCACTTATTCTTCCCATGGAAAACCTATTCTGGATACAAGAGTCATCGCCTTCAAAGTGCCTCTTCGAAAGGTATGTTCTTTTCCCACTTTTCTTTTATTTGATAATTTTACTTCTTTAGTTTGCAGTGTGCTTTGCTGTATCCTTTTTTCCCTTGTTTCACTTCCTTGAAATTGTTGCAGTCCATGAAATTTGAGAGTGGGTGATTTTCGTTTTCAATTTCACTTAAGTAAGTTTTGCAGTACTGCAAAATATTGTGAATTTTCAGCATTCAGTCCTGATTTCGGCCTTCAAAGCATGGTTGTCAGATTGTGTTAATAGGTAATCTCTGCTTTCTGAATTCAGTGGAGGGCTCAAGGCGAAACCCTCCTAGCCAGTTTACTCATGATTTTTCCGATTAAAGGCTCAGTAATGTATCACAGGGCTCATTAGAGTCAAGTTGAGCCACTTTTTAATCTGGCAACCATGTGGGGATATTCTATGTCTAGTTTTTGAACATAGGCAGTGGCGTAATCTAAGGGAGGGCATGGTCTTTTTGCCCCCCCCCCCCCAATATATGAGGAGGGGGGCAGAGTATCATCCCCCCCCCCCCCCCCAATAGTTTGATGAAAAAGAGGAGGGAGAAAAGAAAATACGGAAAAATACAAAAAAAAATAAAGAAAAATGGAATAATTACAGGAACCGAGAAGCAAAAAATGGCAAGAATAAGTGGCCCTATTTACCCTGAAACTGCGCCTAAAGTAAATCTAAAGTAAAAAATTCCTCTGTTGTCAATGAAATAAAGAAAATATACGTTGAGTCTACCGAAGTACATCTTTGGAGGGGGGTTAATCTATTAAACAAAAAAATTATTTTGAAGATCCACAGTTTGAAAGAAGGAACCAAACATTGTACTCAATGGAGGAAATGCAAGAATCAGTACATTTCGACCACCTATAAAAACTAAGGGAAAAAAGAAACTCCCAAAAATAGAACAAAGAGCAAATATAATGAATGCAGCTCAAAGAATAAAAACTTATTGGAATCTGGAATTACTCTAAACCCTGTTATAAGCAACATCATAATAGAAATAATGACTCTCAATTAGCTTTCAAATAACAAAATAGGCAACTATTCCTACAGCTTCTCTACAAAATTGCAAACTCTTCGGATTGAAGGCAGAATTATGTCCGGAGGTGAAAATATTTGAAATTTGAGGGGGGTCTGGGGGTATCCCCCAGCATTTTAAAGGGGGGTTGGGGGTCTCTCCTAGAATTCTAATGGGGGTCTGGGGGTCTCTCCCAGAATTCTTTAGGGGGTTAGGGGGTCTCCTCCAGAATTCTTTAGGGGGGTCTGGGGGTCTCCCCCAGATAAAAATGGTGTGAGAAAGTGTTCGTAGGGTATTCCCTACAGTTTATTTCTCTGTGACTGTCTGTTAACTTATCAATATTCAAATGTAGGTCTTAGAGACCAATAGGATGGATATTTTGTCCTACTAACAACAAGTTCGTATGTTTTCCGATATTGCCTCATTTTTGAGAGTCTCATTCCTTGAGTTTTGCCCTTTGAATTTGCCTCTTTTTCACTTTCTCGTACTTCAGATTTTCTTTTTTTCCCCATCAGTTGAGAATCAAGATTTTGGCTGTCTCTCACATATTATAAGAAAGTCAGGAGTAATTGCCAGAAAAAGTCCTTTATTTCGAATCCGTATATAAATGTATGCAGTAAATGTACTTTTGTTTTGGGTCCTTTCTCTTGGATATTGCCCTATGAAATGCCTGATTCTCAGGCTTGGGCTCTTTCTTTTTTCCAATAAGTGTTCTTAGAATATTGTCTAAAAATCAATGAAAAATCTTCTGAAAGGAAGCACCCCAAGGCTATTTAAGAGCTCTACCATGGTACTATGGTTCTTGCAAGTTGGTTCGTTTTGTAGGACTCAAAAATGAGTTACCTACACTGACCCACGAAAAGAGAATATTTTTAAGTTTTAAGTTTTGACCACGTGCTCACGTTTTTGGCAAACAGCTGTAACTTTTTCTAAAAGTTTGAATCATTCAATTTTGATTTTTCCAAAATTGTCTAGAATTTTTTAATTTCCACAAAAATCACAATATATCGTGTAGTAAGCAACAAAATCAGCCCTCACTTCCTGCAATTTTCTATCCAAAATTGTCTAAAATTTTTTAATTTCCACAAAAATCACATTATATCGTGTAGTGAACAACAAAATCAGCGCTCACTTCCTGCAAATTGTTAACTATCACTTTGCATACGTGACAGGGGGGCTGATGAAACGTTGAGAGAGCCTAAGCACTGGTCTGTGGAGTTCGGGGGGGGGGGGGGGACTCTCGGAGTTCAAGCCCCATTTTTTCTTGGAGAAGGGCTCGAAAAAGAGACAAAAGTGATGAGACGTTGCAGCTGAAAAAACGACGGCTCTACTCGACCCACAAAAAAAGCCCCTCTTTCTCATAAAAGTACGGTCCTTTACCTTTTGCGTCTCATCAACCTGTGAGAAGTAAGAAAAAAATGTCAACCCCCCCACGCTATGGACCGCCCATGAACCTAATTATTGTCGCTTCCTTTTTTTTCTTTCTTTCTTTCTTAAGGAACTGGGAAAAGAAAATGGAAAATGAAAGAGGATAGAGCGAATTTTAAACTAGGAGACAGCTGTATTAAGAAGTGTTGGATGTTGGATTATCTTTTCAAAAGTGCGAGCTTTTTCGAGTGAGTAGAGACCGTTTTCAATCGTCGTACAGTGTATCAAAAGATGCCATTTTCCGGGCATCTTTCCGTGAAAAAAAATGAAGATAATAAACAATAAATGGCAAGATTGCTAAGGAATGAGTTTAAAATCATCAGCATCAAAGTTTAAGATAAGTCAGTTTTATGGATTTTGTAAGAAAACACCGACTTACAAACGTTTTTGAAGTGAATTACCAAATTTTTCACGTCCAAAAAAACACATTTTTTTATCCACTGTGCGTCGTTTGACACGAAGCGTCTGTTGCAAGAGAGGTCTAATTTATTGCCGATCGCGTCTCTGTCTAGACTATTTACTTACAGTCGAGTAATTTAATTAACAGTTTTTCGCTTTTAATGCAATTGAATTGTAGTCTTTAGTCGAATTAATTGCTCGTCGGATTTTGCGTCTCGATCCTTTTGACTTTTGTTGTAGAGTCCTCCTAAGTATGTCTTAAATATCGTTCAAAGGGGATTTCTAAATGGACCAGTCAATGCATTCAATGAAATTCCCTGAAATATGAATTAAGGTTTCGAAAAGTCAATTGGCGACCATGGATTCGTGAAACTTGTCAAATGTCAGATAGTTTTACAGATAAAAAATCTCGAATTAAGTATTTTCTTTGAATTAATATTTTTACTCGCCTCTTTGGTTTTCTCCAAAGAGTCTCGGCGTTTAGGGATATTGGTAGATGAAATCTGGGAAAAGTCCGGGAAATTTCATCTTTGAACTTTTGAACCCTGCGACTGTGTGTTATCTTCATTTTCGCGATTTTTCGAAAATTATCGCACCTAGTACTATTTTAAGCTCAGCCTTTGCAGAGGCGGCTCGTGCAATCGGACAATCATGTTTTTTGCCATTTAAAGCCAATAAAACGAACGATCCTAAAAGAAAATCAATCTGCCTCCCCAAGAATCGATTATTTTAAATGGGCTAGGATTGAGACAAAATACAACATTTCCACATTACACGAGCTATCGCTGATTCTACGTCTATGCTGGATCATCAAACGCGTACAGCGTATATATCACTGAGATCGAAGGAATCCGGAATTTTTTAAGGAAATCCCGCGGAACTCTCATGAATTCTGAGAAATTTAACAAAATGTTTGCACCGATGCGACGTAAGTACACTTGCTTACCAGCCCATGGTACCTTGCTGAGACTCGTTGATTTTATCCTCGATTCTTTAACAACTCTTTTCTTGCGATAGGTGTTTGTTTATCGAGCAAAAATGATATTTTTATGGCTTTGTATTATTATTCTGCATCAGTGTGGCCTATGGTGGCCTGCCCGGGAGCCCTCAATGATCGAAGCTTGAGATTTCGGTCTGATCCAACGGCCGAGCGCGAATGGTTGGGTGGCCTTCGTCCTCTTCAACGGGGGGTTGCGTATTTTCAAGGGGGGCAACTCGTCTCCCGTAGGAAAACTAGTGCTGATTTCGGCCGACGCCACAAGGGGTCCTCTCTGACAACGCACGCGTTTTTTCCCCCCTCAGTCTCGTATGTATATGCGTACAGATAAAATAATCAAGTTAACAGCCGTAGAGTAGAGATCCACCTTGTTCGATTCTCTTGCACATTTACATACAAACTTTTTCCTTCTTATATATTTTTAAATTCTGACTTTTTCTCTCCTCTCCCCTTTTATTTACCTTTTTTGGTGCTTCCCCTCCCCTATCGGCTTTGCGTTCGTTTGATTTGAATACCATCCTCGCGCTTTGTGATAAAAATATTACTTCCGTTTTTCGAATTTCATTTATTGCCCTTTGGCATATACGCGCGATGGTCTCACAAAACTGACAAAACATTTCGGAATAGTGATACGCATTTGTCTCATCAGCAGGTTATTAATACCTTATGAGACAAAGCTTGCTATATGGCTACGTTCCTGTTTGTACGTTTAGATCTGTGAAAAAAGGCAAATATTCCAGGATGTTTGCCGCATACTCTACAGTTTGATCTTGTTCATGTGTTCAAATGGACAAACTGCAACGTTGCCAGATTGCACGCCTCGCCTCGCCACTGAAAGACTTTGAAAATGAGACGTCTTACCAAATGTAGTGACAGTCCTCGCGCAGAGTGCCGTCATGGTGCAAGGTTATAGCACAGAATACTCTAATCAGAACGGAAACTCCCATAAGAGCCAATGGAAACAAGATTTGGAATTTACTGGCACAAACTGGCAATTGTGCCTACTCACTTCTCAAGATGGCGGACATGCTTTTTCAGGCTATACAACCAATCACAACTCGGCCAGTTGCCGAAGATCTGCCGAAGATTGCCGAAGATGCTCACTTTCGAACATGGCGGCCTGAATTAAATAATGTTTCAAAATGAATTAGAGTTTCCGTTCTGATTAGAGTATTCTGTGGTTATAGATTAAAGAGGTATGCTCATCTGGTTTCGCGCCACAAATTCAGTGGCGCGCAGTTCAAAATCACTGAAGGTAATATGGCCGACAAAAGCAGAAAACGTACCTATACTCTTTGCAGAAAACATTGGTTTGTTTTCTGCTTTCCTGCAGATGGCAGCCCCATGTTTTCTGCAAAGAGTATACGTTTCTGCTTTTGTCGGCCATCTTGCCTGCAGTGATTTCGAACTGCGCGCCACTGAATTTGTGGCGCGAAGTCAGATGAGCATACCTCTTTAATCTATAACCTTGGTCATGGTGTATTGTGTAGGTCCAACCAATGAGCTATAGTGGCAGAGAGGATTTGTGGAACGTGAAATTGAAATTTCAATGAGGTAGCCATGATGGAATTCTCCTATGGAAATTTTCACTCAGGGTCGGTTTGTTTGCTTCATAACTTTTTTTACAATCTTTAAATTTTTTTAAAACAAAAATGTGACTAATACATTTGAAATTGGTTATAAGTGCAAGTGTTTTAGAGTGGCTATCTGGACACAGAAATCGACATGACTAATTCTTCTGGAAGGATTTGCACGATAAAGAAACTGACACATGACAAATAAAAGCAAAATTTTCTCACCTGGATAATAATTGTATTAGAATTTTGTGTCTAAGATATCCACCCTAAAACACTTGCACCTTCGTTTAAAACCACTCTACACTGGATTAATTACAAATTTTGATGTAAGGGGAAAGAAGAGGCAAACAAACCAGATTCATGTCGCCCATATGCTGCCACACTTTAAGATTTATAGCATGTATGGCCCCCTGTATTTTGCTATAGCTCGTCGGGTCTAACCATTCCTACCGTCATAGCAATGGCGGCTTGAACGATGTAGCAACGGAGTATTTCCTCCATTTGAACCTATACACATGTACAATGCAGAGCCATTAGTCCTGCGTCAACGATTCGACGCAACCCGCACTACACGTAGCCGGAACCTCTCTCGGTCTTGAGAGAACAAAAGAAAAGAAAGATTAGAGAGCGTTAATTTTACGTGTAGTGCGGGTTGCGTCGAATCGTCGACGCAGGACTTATGGCTCTGCTTGTACCTACACTAATCGATCCCTGGTGAGACAATTTGGCTTAACGCACTTCTTAGAAGTGAAGGGGTAGGTAGCTCGCCGGATAATCTTTTGCGAGTTTTCAATTTTTAATCCTTCAAATCGAATGGGGGACCCCCCCCCCCCCCCCCCCCATTTCCGCGTATGAATGACAAGCCATTGCAACAGATCACTAGAATTTTTGGACAGCGTTGTATCCATAATGGAGCAATTTACAAACGAAATAAATAGTATAGTTGTTTCCTTTTTGCGAAAGTCGTCTAATGGATAGCACACCTGATGTTTTACCCATTTCCTTTTCATGAATGGATTTAGTTTATTCAGTTGGCGTCTCCGTCGTATATAGTCGTCAGTTCCTGTAGTCGTTTTGGGAGCAGGGATATTGGGCGAGGTGGCACAAAAACTGACTCTTTCTGGGAGAGGTAAAACTGCAACAGTATATGAGTAGGGGAAATCCAGAAAGTGGTAGGTATTTTGGGCGCAGTGAAAATAGTGAAAATACAGAAATAAATCAGAAATTAAAACCACAAATGCCAAGTTGGACCTAGACGTTCTTTCGAGTCAGCGAGTTTGAGACTCGGAGGTCAAATTAAAAATGCAGGAGTAATCGATTGTAGATTGGAAAGGAAACACTAAATAAATTTATCAGGGCCAAATAATTAATTTTTATCACAGCTAATCTTTAAAGAACTATAAATAAATAAATCGCAAGAAATTAATTTTATTTGTACTATGGCTGATTCCTACAAAAAGTCAACAAAAATGGACTATTTTATGAACAACAACACGTTCCAAGGAATTTCGACGTTGCCAAACTGACGCTGAGTACCTCGCCCAAATGATCCCCGTGATTTAACTCCCTTTCCGTGTTTCCCCACGATTTTCCTCGCCGAGAAGATCTCCCGTTTTTCTACCTGATTCTAGCACCTCGCCCAAAGAGGTTGCGCCCGTTGTTTTATCTTGAGCCAACTAAAGCGGATGGATCGAGTCAATGAGATTCCGAATCAATGTAAATGAACTCCACCCCGAAAGTCAATTGGATGATTAAAAGTCAAGTCAACAAGGATTAAGTGTAGATACTTTTTTCTAGAACAAGTATCACGAAGCTGGGAAGCCACTTGCCTTGTATGTTTCCTCAAATGGAATCGAGAATGCTAATTCGTCATCAACTGATCACGCGAGGCGTGAACGGTATGGGCCAATGAAAAAGCTTCATCCTTCATCTTCTGTCACCCGATGATGTATAGAATATTCTAATGTTGAGGATCTAAGGAGTATTATGATGTCGAAATTCATTGCGTCACAACTCATAACATGGTACACTCATCTCGCTTAACCTGATTCGCATTGAATGAATTTGTCGGGGTTTTTTTTTTTTTTTTTTTTTTGTCAGCAGAGGTGGATGTAATTATTTTTCTTTCGCACTCTTTGTCAATTTGAACGCAGAAAAAAAAGTGAAACAAAGAAAGAAAGATTTTTTTTTTTTTGTGTGTGTGTAAAGGATGGATGGATATTGGAGCTAAAATCACGTGATTGCCCTTCCTCCATTTATTTTTTATTTCACGTGTTCAAAGGGGCGCGGAAAAAGCCAAGTTTCTGGATCCGCGTTTAGTTATAAATATGCTGCCTAACATCTTTCGAGTGTTTAATTATTTTCTCTCTCCCTCTCTCTCTTTTCCGAGACGTCTTATTTTTAGTCGTCATTCACTTTGTGTGAACTTGTGATCCATCAGGATGCACGACACGTCATTTCAAGTTAGTTAAGGAAAGTGAAAGAAGAAGAAAATCTTGTCTCATTGGTCATTTTTGAAATGCTTTCCAAAGAGTAACAGACACATTTAACTCCAACCCATTTTGTTACTTTCAATAATCTTATTGCAATCATCGATCGATGATCTATAGGACAAGATACTCCATAAGGGTGAAGCGTGCAATATGGCAACGTTGTATTTTGTCTATTCGACCTCTTGCAAAAGGTAGAATTCGAGGGTGTTCATTTGCGCACCCTCTACTTCGATCTTTTTCGTTGATTTTAATTGTCAAAGATCAACGTTGTTAAATTGTACGGTACGCTATGCTATCCATACTAGCCACTGCTGTTTGACTTTCAAACGCAGGTTCAATGGGTTCATGTGTGGGTTCAGAGTGGTGTGGTCCATGAGAAAAGAGATCTATCCTGCTAGAGTTGAAAATCGAGATATTGACGTCTTCCTTTTCAGAGGAGATCTTAGTAGGGCTGCCGTTTTGCGTATAATCAATGCTATTTTTCAATTCACCGATGATTCCACCGGTTGACAAAAGATTACACAGTCCAGTTCAGTGCATGACTGTAATGAACTAAAATACTCACATCTGTAATCTTTTCTCAACCGGTGGAGTCGTCGATGACTTTAAAAAACTTGCGGATATTTTAATTAATCAATGGAGTTTCCACCGATTAAGGAAAGATTACAGATCAGAGTATTTTCTTGCATTACTGTCATACACTGAACTGAACTGTGTAATCTTTTCTCAACCGGTGGAATCATCGGTGAATAGAAAAATCGCATTGATTATCCGCAAAACGGCAGCCCTGGATCTTAGCGAGTAACTTTGAACGATAGATTTTATGCAGAGACTCTTCTTCAGTTCTACCCTGATGACCAACTCTTGTTTTCTCGGCGGTGGGATTGAAATAAGAATCCTTTCTTGATCTTGACAACGTCCATTCCATAGTGCGCAGGCTCCGAATCCCATTACCTCACGCGCGAATTCCACGCGTCTCTCAAGTATCACTCAACCTTAAGGTTGTGTTTGGACGGCTAGCTTGATGCCTTCAAATCATAGTCTCTTCTCTTGGCGTGCACTCCTCAGTCCTCCCCCTTCTCTCCCCCAATCTCTTCTTCTCTCCTGTCCATCGTTTCATCCGCGTTCAGAGAACCATTCTACAAAATATCTCATTTTGGCCCTTAAAATGACGACTCTTCTCAACGTTAGGTCTGCGCGCGCGCTCACATATACCACCTACGAGTCAATTTATTCAGGAACACAGGTTGTCTGTCCGCGCGTTTATAGTTTTTTTGATTTTTAATGAAGTCATTTCAAAATTGAATTATCCCTCCTCTCCGCTGCACAACCTCTCGCCCTCACTCCTCAATCCCTTGTCGGAATTTATAGCTCGAAATGTTTCATTTTCTCCCCGTGTGGTTGGAATGAAATATCAATAAAGCTTACGCTTCTCTTTTCCCCTTCGCGGATAGTAAAGGCTTCTTCTCTTTTTGTGTAATTCTTTCGTCGCCTCTCCCTTCCCCTCCTCTTCCTCCTCCCACCCCTCGGCTCTCCACCCATTTGCCGGAACATACTTCCACTATGTTTTATTGTATTTGTTTTATGATCTTTTTATTCTCATATTTCGACTCCCGTTGTTTGTTTTGCCCCATGGTTTTGATAGTTTCAGGTCGGCATCGCTCTTCGCGTTGGAGGAGGAAAATTGAAAATTGTTCGCGCTGGTGTTTTGATCGTATAATATTATTTACTTGCCTTTGCAGGACGGGTTGTTGTGGGTTGTGTTTAGTTCAAATTGCAGAGGTCTTTATGTCATTGCCATTAAGATGATTCCGCAGGGTCGATTAGTTCGAACTGTGGACACCACGTCACGCTGCTCAAAAAGTTAACAGTTTTTGGCTCTGATGGGGCTCTTGCAAACTTTTGCTGTGAGCAAATGAATAGTCCAATCTATTGTAAAAACCAGCAAAAATCACGAAAATCACACTGAGAAAGTCTAAAATTCAGTTATAAACTCACATAACTGCTATGACGGTAAGTTTGTGATGGCTATGTAACGCAGGTATCATGGGAGATTCCTGTCTATTTTGTCACTTTCTCTACGGAAACACGGAGATATGTCTCAATTGAGGCGGTAGCTAGAATAAGGGCCCATAGGTAAAAATCAAGTTTTGAGAAAAACAGCTTTAAAGTTTTCATTACCAATGTAAATGATCCAGCAATCACTATCTTCAAATCGCTCTCCTGCCTTCAAAACTTCATATTTTCTCACGAAATTTTTAGGAAGACTATTTGAGGGTATGACAAATTGATTTACGTGTTCTCCGCAAAAAGGGCCCATACGCCTATGGGCCCTTCTTCCAGCTACCGCCTCAATTTAGATTGAAATCTCCCATGATACCTGCGTCTCTCCGCCATTGAACTCGATTCTGAGAGTGAATTTCGTGATTTTTTAGTATACTCACATCGTCATGTTTACAGCTTTTTATGCAAGAATCAACTCTTCAATCCCAAGTAGCAAAAGTTTGCAAGAGCTCCATTATCTAATGAATTTACGCATAAAGTGTAAATTTGAGGAACGTCAGCACCTGCAAGCATACTCCGGGAACATACCCTGAAAGTTTCAAGCCGAGTCTCTTAGAAATATAGCCAAACATTATGAAATACGAAAATTCCCATTAGCCTCGATCATTGAGTGCGAGTGAGGCAGATAGAAATAGTATCACTCCGTTATAGTCTAGCTCCGCCATTACGTACTAACCCTTTCAATACCACGTCCAAGTAGAGGAGGGTCGCCAATATATACTGGATCGGTACCCCAAAACCGGACCGCTTCGCGTTTCTCCGCCATAATGGAGCCGTGCTGTAGCGACAATGGCGTGACGTTACTCTCTTTTGCCCGTAGGTGTCGCTCATGCATCGAAACCTCAGGTTCATTCATTGTTTTTGTCGTAAAATGCATTTAAGGCGAAAATTCGGCGATTCGTGACTGTCTAAGTTTCCAATTTGGTTATTGTTGGGGCCTAAAATTTATACTTAGGATAAAGGTCAGTGATTTTTTGTGATTTGATGTTATTTGGTGACACCTAAGGTTTGTAAATCTTTCTAAGTTTTTACTTTACTCCCATTTCTTTTACCGTAGTAGGGTTAGGAAGTTCTAGCACTGAAATCCCCTAAACCGGACCTCCTAGATTTCTGGCCGAGATTAGGAAACTTTGATGAAATTCTGAGTATTGTGGGCTTACCTAGCTGTTATATTGGTGGTTTGCAGTTGTTTTCAATCTTTATTTCAATTGGTTTTCAATTTTTGCTATTTTTTACATTTTTATCACAATTTCTCGCATCAAAATTTTTACGATAAATTTCATTTTTGGATTTTCCAAGGTACAACTGCTGACTTGTTTCATTTTCTCTCATGGCGTGCCTTAGCCATAGTTGCTAAGGTAAGAAATATGCATTTAGAGCAAAAAATCACTGATTATGAGTGACATTTACCAGGCGGTCCGGTTTTGGAGTCCCTTTTCTCAGACGGTATTTTTGACTTCTTTCGCAATTTTTTTTTAAACCAAGGCAATTTTTTTAAAGGTAAGGGTTTTATGTGCATGTGGATATAAAGTTTTCTAAATTTGATCAATTTTTAGCTGAGTTAAAGCCCAAAAACAAAACAGCGGTCCGGTTTTGGTTCCCTTCCTCTATACTCATTTCTGTGACCGGACCTATCTCAGACAATTTCGATTTTTTATCCACATCAATTGCGACTCCAAATTGTTATTACTTGAAAAATAATATTTCATCGAGCGCCTTCAATCCAATGTGTATACAAAATCAACACAGCGATGTAGGAATATTTAACTACTCACTTAAATTGAGCGAGCGAACATTGACTTGTTGTCTTCGTCAGAGTTGAACAAATGGAACTCGAATACCGAGGATGAACTGCCGAGTAATTGCAGTTATAAATAAATTATAACTGCAATTTCTCGGCAGTTGGTAAATTCTAAAGTAAATTAAAATTTATAACATAGCACTGCAATAACGGGTTGAAAACTGCCCAAATCCCGGGTATAAAATGTACTGGTAGAGTCAGTTCGAATACTGAAAGTACTCGGCAGTTAAACCACGGTACTCCAGTTCTATTTGCCCAACTCTGGTCTTCGTCAGTGGCGAGGCACGCGCTTTGGCAACGTCCCCCCCCCCCCCCCCCCCCCACTTAAACTCATTAGAAAGGTCGAAATGCCTGGTCATCGCCGATGACTGAAGCGTTCGATCTTTTTGGTGAATTTAAATATGGAGAAAATACATGGGTGCCAAATTTCACGCCTCGCCACTGGTCTTCGTAACCTGGTAGTAAAAGGATTAAACTTCAAAGTCATATTTCGTGAGTCTGTGAGTGAATTCCGTAGTTTTTTACAAATTGGGATATTTAAAATAAGTATTTAGCTTTTTGAATTTTGATGAAAATTGGCAAATACTTTCTGCAACCAGCCTACTGTAAAATTAATCCCTTAAGGGGGTCTGGGGTCCCCCCAGAATATTAAAGGGGGTATTGGGGTCTCTCCCAGAGTAATAAAGGGGGGGGGTCTGGTGGTCGCTCCCAGAAAATCTAAGAAGGTCGGGGTGTCCCCCTAGATTAAGTTTGATGTAAGAAAGCGTTTGTGAGCTATTCCCTACAGCATTGGCGGATACAGGGGGGTGGCGAAGGGGGCGATCGCCCCCCCCCCCCGTTTTGCCCAAAAAGTGGGAAAAGAGTTAAAGAGGGGAGCAGAAGGGGGAAAGTAAGAGCGAAAATAAGAGTAGGAGGTCACTAAGGGGTAAAAGTCCCAAGTTCGCCCCCCCCCGTTCGCGACGGCTGGATCCGCCACTGTCTTACAGTTTATTTATTGTGCTCATCGTAATTTTCGCTGGTTTTTTATCTGGAATGAACTACTTAATCTCATGAAGCTAAAGTTAGCAAGAGTCCCATGATTGCGATCAACTTTCTGCGTGTTCAAGACTTGCGATTCATATGTTGCGTCCTTTCGACAGAACGAAGTGCGAGAGCTCTCCCCAGCTAGAAGTACACCTTGCAATGCGGATTGCAGATCCTTTCATTCCCTCGGGGGACATCCAAGATCAACCGGCCCAATTTTTTGCTGCGCTCGGCGAGTGCGAGTGTGCAACAGAAAACCTCTTCCTTCCCTCACCACTCACCAGTAACGATCATCGATCATCCCGCGTACACTGCAAATCTTCCTAACTGTAAATTATAGTTTTCTTTTATTAATTCGCATTCATCCTCCCCGCAGTTCCTCCCTCCCTCATACCGGATTCTGACGCAAGCTTCAGCGGTTTCTTTTGATCGCGGGGCTGCCGTAAAATAGCATTTAATTGCAACCAATCGGTAATAAATTAATTGAAAATTATTCTGCCTTGTCAATGTTTTGGTATAAATTATGAAAGTGTTAAACGCCTTGTAACATATTCTCCCTCTCTCCCCCCTCTTTTACTCTCTCTCTCTCTCTCTCTCTCTCTCTCTCTCTCTCTCTCTCTCTCTCTCTCTCTCTCTCTCTCTCTCCCTCCCACCCTCCCTCCCTCCCTCAAGTTTTCTCTCCCCCCTTCCTTGTTTGCTACTCAAACCTTTTAACCGAAACCTAATTTCGCGCGTCGTTTGTATTTTGAAGCGGTCTTTGGAAGAAGAACTCGCAAAATACCAGGTGTGATGTTTACCTGAAATTGGCATCACGACTCTGAATGAGGGTCTCTTCGGAAGAGCACACCTGTTGTCCTATAGGCCCTTTTCCCGGAGATGGCCTCAATTATCTTGACACTAACTGAGGTATTAAGGCTCTCGGTGGTTTGCAGACTTGTTATTATCATCATATTCTATTCGTGTGCGCGTTTTGTATTTTTCTCTTTCTCCGACCTGGTGTTTAAACGGTGTTGTGTTGCTCGGCGCGCGGCGGTTTTCTTTATTGTTTGGCACCGCAAAAGCTGATTCGCGCTGATCGAGTTTGTTGAGAATGAAGAATGAAGATTTCTTGTTATGATTGAAATAACTTCGAATGATTGTTAGAAACTTAGGTTAAGTAGCTAGTATCTCCCTCAGGTTCACATATTGTCATGCTTTAATCTTTTTTTTTTTTTGTGTGTATGATGTAGGATCAGTAAGGAATTAAACAAAAAATTGGTTCCAGCTAAAAAATAGTCCTCGTTTTTGGGTAAAATATACCAACTGTTCATTAATCGTTCATTGTTTTATTTCGACCACATTAATATTGTCCTTGAACGTTTTCCTAAAAGTTCTTGTTCACGAGGTAAAGTTTTTCCTTTATTTTATTTAAAAAAAAGTACCATTATTGCTATACTTCCTTTTAAGTCCAATCATTTCTATCCAAAGCATCAAAATACAAAGCGAAAAAGAAGGCAACAATTTGGGACTGATGTCAACAATTCGCACAGGATAAAATTTAGTTTTTTTCCTCGTTCATAAATGTTATTAGGTGCAATTATTGACGATGGACCGAAATGGAAGGCATCCCAAGGATAGATCAATTGATATGCCAGCCCAGATTTTAAAATGAGGTCTGAAAAAAGCTTCACCTAAAGCTGATCGGACCTAAAATGAAGAGGACTAATCTGAAATTGGACAAGCAAATTAGAGGAAGACAAAGAAAGAACGAAGTCTCTTTCAGCCAAAAACTTCAACGAACTTTCTTTATTCATGGTGAAACCCAAAATATACGCTTTTCTGCTTAGAACAAAATGGAGCCCTTCAGTGTCCCATGTGTATGATTTGGGCAGATACAGGAATTAGGAATCTGTCTTTCTCTCCATCCATTTGAACGCGTGTGTTAGTAAAGGACAGATATAGGGGCTAAAGTCACGTGATGACTCCATTTGCGATCCTTTTCTAACGCATGTGTTCAAATGACCATAGAAAGAGAGAGAGAAAGGCAAATGCCTGTATCCGCCCATGGTGTGATACGTTCTGCAGCTTCACTGCGTCAAGGGACAAGGCAAGAATATGCTGGATACTTGACTCATTGCAGAAAACCAAGAGTCAACCTTTATAGTATAATATGGCTGTACGTTGCGTATGATACACCAATTGCATCGTTTTGAATGTCAAAATTATGTATAGATTTAATTGACACCCATTTTCAAATATAGGTACTTACACTGTCTTAAAGTAACCAATATTCATACTATGCCCGAAGGGGCAAACATTAAAACGGGTTCGAAAATTTGGAGGCGCCACTGAATAACTCTATCTCGACGTGGTCCACGATACATCGGGTGTGCTCTTGTGACTTAATCCTAACGTGACCGTAATTCTGATTTCCTCAGGAAGAGCTCACCCAACCTTATGAGCCCTAGTTCCGGAGACAGCTTGAATTGTCAACCCGGTGAATGGAAGCCGAATCTTTCGGAAGTCAGACAAAGATCCTTCGAGCAGATAGGGAGTTAATGAATACCTGACGATTGAGACGCGATAGATCCTTATTTACCTCGGCCAGCAGTCAACATATAGCTTCATTCTATCGCGGTGTGGTCTTTTATAAATGTATCTATTGCTTAAGTCAGTGCCCTCGACGGATTCTCAACCCTGTGATTTGATCCCACGATTCAAGTTCCTATTTGCTCTAGATACTATGATTAAAACGCCCTCGTTGCGTACTGAGGAGCCGCTTTGTTCGAGCTCTCTTGCTTGCTGTCGCGTCGATTAATTGAGGCGTCGAGTGCAACAACAACACTTGTTCCGTTTAAAATGCATTTGAGAAGAATCGTTTCTGTACCCATCGACTAAATTCAGTCTTTCCACCTTTCTAACGGTATCGAGCAATTTTGGAAATGGTTTCAAAATATTCGGTTCTTGATTCTTCACATTTTTGTCGAGCTTTTAAATTGTTCGACCGAATTCGACCGTGATAGGATGTCTTGTCGGTTATCTTCCGTGAAATAATGAATTTTTAATTTTTTTCTTTAAATTCGTGTATTCAGTGGCACCGGGAAACTCTCTTTTGGATGAATGGTGGCTCTGGCAAACTTTTTCTATCAGCAAATAAATAGTATACAATCTGATGTAATAACCAGCGAAAATCACGAAAATCATACTAAGAAAGTCTAAAATTTAGTAATAAATTCACATAAGTGCTATGAAGGCAAGTTTGTAATGGCGGTTCAACGCAGGTATTATGGGAGATTTCTGTCTATTATGTCCCTTTCTCTATGGAAACACAGAGATATGTCTCAATTTAGATAGGAATCTCCCGTGATACCTGCGTCTCTCCGCCATTAGGCCCGATTCCGAGAGTGAATTTCGTGACTTTTACAAGCGTACTCATCGTAATTTTTACGGGTTTTTATGCAACAATCCCCTATAGCAAAAGTTTGCAAGAGCCCCATTTCGATTTGATCCGCTGGCCAGAGAGGATGAGGGCAAGTCTGAGTCCTCCCTCCGAAAATGTCAGAATTTTTGCTAGTTTTTAGTTTCAATTTAATGCAATTTCAAGTAGCAATCAATATAGTTCAAACGATGGTAATTTTATCACATTTAAAGCATTGCGCCCTCCCATCACCACTTTATCGTTGTAGTTATCAGCGAAGAGAGTGTTGATGATTGAAGTCAAATATTTATTTTATTCTGATTCTTATAAAATTATTGTACATCACATATAATAACCGGCGATGGATTTTGCAATATGGCAACAATGCCCTCCCCCCCTCCATTCAACTAAGTTTAAAAAAAAAAAAATCCCCCTCAAGAATTGATTGTTGAACCTATGAATTTAAGTGAAAAGATTGAACGGTTGCCTAATCGCACGAGCCACCGTGCCGCTATGGTAAGAATTTTATAACATGTTTGAAAGCCAGTAATATATAAACTGCATTAAAATCATTGAACAAAACTGCCAAGCGTAAAAACTTTCTCGATTTTAAAGCAATCAATATCCATGTGTATAATATCGTGCCAGTTTTCACCAACTTGCAGTCATTTTCTCTCTTCTATCTTCAAGAGTCTTCGCTTGCGGAAGACTAGGAAATCTTTTGCCCCCCCCCCCCCTTCTCCCCTCGCTACTACGTCACTGGTACGTCGCTGCACCTATCTTTATCAATTTTCCACCTTCATCAATGAATCGATACACTTGTGTCCTTATTTTTTCTTTATTTTATTAATGTGTATCTCCTCTAATTTATCGCTTTACTCATCAATTAATTTATATTAGATTGAAATTTGCAACCAAAACGGCAACCTCGTTTTTGACGCCACTCTACTAGCGGACCCAGGATATTGTCCTTATCTCTCTCTGGTCATTTGAATGCATGTGTTAGGAAAAGGATGGAAAAGGGAGCGAACATCACGTGACTGTCCCTAAATCTGTCTTTTTCTTACACACGCGTTCTAATGGGAGAAGAGAGAGAGAGAGGAATTCCTGGATCCGCCAATGCGCCACTCCCTTGTTTAATTTATCAATCTGGCCAGTTAGCCATTGCGCGAGGTGAGATCCATCGCAGTGTTGACAGATCTCATGGTTTTTTCTACGCTACGCATACATTTATCTACGCATAAATTTATCTATAGAGTGGCAGTCTTAAGGTGATTCCAGGGCCGATTAGTTCGAACCGTGGACATCTTTAAAATTTACAACTTTACGCAAAAATTTCAAATTTTAGGAACGTCGGGACCTGCGAGCATACCTCAGAAAGCTTCCTTGAAAGTTTCAAGCTAAAACACTAAAAAGAAAGCCGGGAGTTTGAAAATGCACAATTGGTTTTCGAAAAAAATGACTTCAAAGAAAAAACCCATGTTATAGTTTCCATAAGGCCGAACAAGTTTGGACACAGGCATTTCCCTACAATTTTCCAGCCAGTCAGAAGCCATCTTTGAATTAGGCTCTTTTCAGTTCTCTAGTGTACTCTTTGGTTTGAGACCATCAACCAATCAGAAACTCGTTGAACTTGTGTCGATACTCCATCCAAAGAACTTCCATAAAGAGACTCTAGTTTTTTCGAGAGTCCCTATACAATGTAGAAAGTTCAGACGAAGAGGCTAGTCAACCTCTGATTGGTCATGAGTTTTAGGCTCTATGCGGGCGTCGCCATTGGATGCGTTTGTTTACATTTGTTTAGGTACATAAATTTATCTACAAACGTAGGGGTCCATAACGGTATTATACGGATAAAAGGGTTGATTGTCGATGGACTTGTTAATTTTAATCGTGCATGATGTATCTCAAGAATTTCTATCATGCCCAAAAAAATCACGTAAAGTGCAAATAGATGTCGATCAGCAAAGGCAGTGAAAGATTACGCCTTTAGAAACTTTACGCCACTGTAATCTTTGCAGGGGACCAAAACACAACAATTTACCTCAGAATGTAAAAAAAAAAAAATGTGCGAAAACGCATCCAATGGCGGCGCCCATGGTTTCTTTTATCTTAAATGTCTACATACTGAGACTCTAGTTTTTCCCAAGGCAATATATTAAAGAGGTATGTTCATCTGACTTCGCGCCACAAATTCAGTGGCGCGTAGTTCAAAAACACTGCAGGTTAGATGGCCAACAAAAGCAGAAAACGTATACTCTTTGCAGAAAACATTGGGCTGTTCTCTGCAAGAAAGCAGGGAACAACCTAATGTTTTCTGCAAAGAGTATACATTTTCTGCTTTTGTCGGCCATCTTGCCTGTTGTGATTTTGAACTGCGCGCCACTGAATTTGTGGAGCGAAGTCAGATGAGCATACCTCTTTAATCTATAATCTTGAGTTTTTCCCATGTTATTTTTGGGAAAAGTCGCTCAATTTGGCAGCAATGGAATTTGCATTGCGCATGCGTTTCACCAACGCGCACGTCTCGATTGCGTCGTCGCATCGCATCGTATCGTATCTTTTCGTATCGTAAGCCGTGTGAAAAGAACCCCCTTTCGCGAGTTCTTATGACGCCGTAATTATACGTTGCTTCCCCAACCTCCTTGTCGCTTTTTGCTGCGCGCGCGAGCCTTTGAAATTTTCAACAAGGCGCGTCATAATACTCGGTGCATAACGCCGAGCCCTGTCTTCGAACCTGCTCGCCTGTTCTCTCAACGTTTATCGTATCATATTTTTAATTCTTTTTTTTTTTTTTATCTTTTTTTTTCGGTGTGAAAATTGCTTTCAATTTATTCTTTCTCCCGTCACCCCGAACCTGTCTCTTCTTCCTCTCCAGCGCGCCGCGCGGTGGCTCCGCGGAATTAGACCGCGGTCATCGGGTTCTCTTGTATACTTACAATCACCTTTGGCCGCTGCCATGCCGCTCCGCCGCCGGCGCTTCGCACATTGGACACACTCAATTTTTGATTTTTAGAACATGAGATTTTTTTTTTTTTTTTCTTTTTCTTTTCTTTTGCGCCTGAAAGTCTATTTAGTTCTAATATGGGGCTGGTGCAAATTTTGCTACAGATAAGTAAATATGACGTAATTTTCATGGTTTTTTTAACAGCTGGTTTTTCGGTCAATACGCCACTTTAAACCGGTAGTAAAACTGACCGAGTTGCTCAAATATACTCACAACTTAAAAATATTAGTTAATTCGATGTACCATATTTAGTATGCAGATCGAAAATTACTAAAACTTACCCGGAAAAAAAAAGACTGGTAGCATTTACCATCTGCACAGCTGATTTTGGAGTCTGCCAGGAAGTGTGGTAAATTTCACTAGATTATGGTGAAATGTAAGCACCAAGTAACTTAATTTACGCAATGTTCGTTGCATTTACCATACTATGGTGAAATTTACCATACTTTTTAGCAGACGCCAAAATCAGCTGTGCAGATGGTAAATTCTATCGGTCGTTTTTTCCGTGTGCGTTTTAAACTATCCTTTTAATGTGGACGTTGCAAACTTTTTCTTCAGGCGATTTAAGAGTCGATTCAGATGTAAAAACCGCAAAAAGTAACGGGACGGTAGCAGGGTCATTCCACAGTACATGTGACACCCGTAACACTATTGATCGACATCTTTTGGTTTGAAGAAAAATAATGTCATTCAATCAAAATTATTCTACTAAAGCTCATTTCTTTCTTAGCCTCAAAAATGTAACAAATTTTATTGGTACCTGAGAAATATTACTTTAAAGTGTTACGGGTGTCACATTTTCAGTGGAATGACCCAGCATTAAAAACTTCCGAAATTCACTCGGCCACTCCTAAATTTAAAAAAAATGCTTTTAAACGTGCGATCGCAATGACGGTGTTATGGACATACTAATAATGAGATATTCCTATCTTATATTACTGTAATTCCACCAAGAAGTGGACGCATGCTGTTACGCCTCAAAATTCAAAGTAGTTTTGTGTGTCTGTTCGTAAATTTCGAATTTTTTCAATGTGCCCATCGTAATTTTTGCTGATTTTTACGCAAGAACTAACCTTTCAATCGCATACAGCAACAGTTAACATGAGCCCGATTTACTGGAACAATATGTAATTACCATTATGCAGAATATGATCATCTAGTTTCCCCATGACCCTTGACCACGTACTGGTTTCATTAGCTCATCACAATGCTCGACTGCTTTATGTAGAGGTAAAATAAAGTTATTTATCGACTCGTTAAAAAAAAGTAGTCATAAATGATAGCCTGATTATCTTTCTGGCGTTTTTATTTTTGATTATCTCTACTTGCAAGCAACATAGTATATAACGCGTTTGAATACTCTCCAGCTTAAATATATAAAGTCCCTTTTTAATAAGAGTCCTGTAATTTATTGGAATACATTTCATTGCAGCAGTGTGATCAAAAAATAGATTTAGGCTCTTTTAGCTGAAAACGATTAATTTATGATGCTTTCGGCGGTTGAACGCCCCGCCACCCACCTCAGTTTCTGTGCCCACCTTACGAGAATCTTTATAAGTTGTCACCCTCGCATCATCGAGCGCTCTCTTATAGACGCTAGATTTGAAAAAGGCATATCTGTATGAGTTTTCTATTGAGTTGATATGGCGTTTTAGGAATCAACGATTCGTGGATCGATTTTTTTTTTTTTTTTTGTCATCGAGGTGATTTTCGGAGGAAGGGTTAAAAAACAGGTGGTGTGCTCCTCCAAAGATTACTAAAATTTAATCGATGTGCTGCTTTCTCAGAAAAAGCACACCTGATGTTTAATTTGTACCCCTATTTCCAGTGACCGCTTCGATTTTGTTCACTCACGTATAAGTTCATTCACGTGAGCGTACGGTGATGGTGACTGGTGTTGTTTCCGGCATTTTCAAAACTCATTTGAAGCCATTCAAAAGCACTTTGTCAACTCAACATAAAAGGGCAGCGATGTTTGAAGATTAGTCGAGTTACTTTGTATAGCACGTGTGTAAACTGTGTTGCCACTCTGTGCGTCTTTCGATTACATTGATTAAGGGGGTGCACAGTGCAAGAATTAGGAGTTTTTCCGATTTTTGTTTTTTGTTTTTGTTTTTTCATTCTCTATCGGAGAATCTTATTCTATTTAAAATGATGGCTGTGGATTTTTTTATTTTTTTTTTCAAGGACTCGACCTTATAGTTTAAAAAATTTGATGAATGAGTGAACCAAGCCCGAGTGAACTCGTTTTTCTCTCCTAGTCTTTTTCATATTGTTCCCGTCTCACGGTACCGAATAAACACGCTTATCGATGTAGACTCTCACAAGATAAGATTTCGTCGGGCGCCTTCAATTCAGCGTATAGGTAATTCCAACTCCCCCAAGTACGAACATTTAACTATCTTCCCTATATAAAAGGAAGAGTCGCGTTCTTATGACCTAATTGGTCTTTAAAGGGTTAAGCATTTCTCCATTCAAAATTTTTTTCTTTCTCTCTCTTTTATGACAGTTTTTGATTTCCTCGAATGTTTCCAAACTGAGGGACTAATTATCTCGGGCTTTATAATATAGTTAAACATTATTTATTTAAAAAAAAACAAAACAAAACAAACAAAAAAATTATCCAGGCTACAACAGCACGGACGTTTTTTGATTTATTGATCACATGTTTTTCTACATTGTTACTAAGCTGTAAAACTAATTGAAAACCGAACCTGGAATAAAAATATGAACAAAGAAGGAAAAAAATAATTCAATGATAAAATCATTCTAGGTAGGTACACCCTTGGAAAGAATGAAATTATCAGTCTGTCCAACAAGCCAAAGAACAAGTCAATTGATCAATTAAAACCTGAGATGTCACGTCCCTCCTGAACAGCCTTTCCCCCTTCAAATTCTGATTTCAGGGGCAGGTATGCAGCCCGCTCAACAAAAATTTCAGAATTTTCTATTGAGATGCCCATCATTCAACAGCAAACAATACAAAATGAGGGATGATAGGGAATTGATTTGCCTTGTGTATCCCAGGTCATTCCATGTCAAATCAGAACAAGCTAAAAATCTTGACCTCTCCAATTTCCATGAAATTTGGTACACTTATTCTACTGTTAGAGGGAGAGCTAAACCCATTTTTTTTTAGATTTTTTTGGGCCCCCAATTTTTTTTTTTTAGAAATTTCAAAGTCGCTGAAATTTGCCAAATTTTTACAGAGGCTACCATCTTTAATCAAAGCATAACTCAACTAAATTGGGGGCCCTAAAAAATCCAAAAAAATTGGTTTTTGCTCTTTCTCTAATAGTTCAGAACAAGTGAACATAATATCATGGACATTCGAGAGGTCTAATGTGAATTTTGTTTTTTTTTGGTCTGATTTGACGTGGAATGACCCTCTCCTTAAATTTAAGGGAGGAATTGAGGCGATTTTTAAATTTCATTCATGAGTCGAAGCAATTTGACAACATGAGTGCTTTCAACGCGAGTCTTCATGCGCTTTTATTATTGTCGTCGGTCTTTTTTTTTTCTTTTTCTTTTTCTTTTTTACCTTTTATATTTTCCCACCGAGCCTAATAAGCCATAAAATTCTTTTTTTTTCGGGGGTGGAAATGGTACCGGCGAGCCACGCTCGGTCTCGTGAGCAAGTCAAGAATTAATTTCCATATCGATTCCAACACGGTGGGTGCAGTGTGATATTATTTATTAAGTCGTAAAAAGAGGTGTCCGATGCATGTTGAGAGTACCTATATGCTCGCGCGGTGCTTACGCTTTGCAACTTTGTAAACGTTCATCGGAGGAACGCACCCGCACCGGTTAATGGTTAATATGTTGAGGTCGCTCCTTCGTCCATTGAGTGTGTCGGTCGGCTCAAAAAGCCGCAATGACAAATTTCCTCCTCCGTCTTATTCAACTCTTTTTTCTTCTTTCCTTCTTCTTCTTTTTTTCACTTTTTTTTTATTTTTGAGTGGCTTTTAAAGAGATATAAATTGGGGTGAGCGTCGTTTGAAACCGCACTAAACGTCTGGTTATCAACACCTTTCTGAACATGCGCACATCGGGAAGGAAACTCTTGATTGTCCGGATGCAAGACTGCTTGGTGAATAGATAGACTTTTAGCAAGGTAGATGGAGAACAGGTATGGACAACACTCTGAGGTTTGCTCTGATTGGTTGTGAAAAAAGCGACTCCGCCACCATTTTTCTGACCACGCGATTCAAATTTAGATTTCACATCTTGAAAAGGAAACTGAACAACGTAATTGATGATGTTAATCCATTCCATAGTCACAGCACTGAAATTTAAAGATAAAAATTACATTCCATTGTTCAAATAAATAAAGTATTGCTTCAGATGAACTTCCCCTTCAAACCTAACCACAAACAACAATGCAAGATACACGGTGTAAATAGGAGACAAGATGGCGGCGAAGTCGCTTTTTCCCAAGTGGCCACGCCCCCTGAGTCGAGTGTTGTTCGTACCTGTTCTCCGCATATACCTTGGACTTTTAGTATACATATACTGATACTGCTGTTTTTATACCATCGGCAGATCCATGAAGTTTTTCTGGGGGGGGGGGGCATAAAATTTGAAATTTGAAGTGCCATGCCGTCCGTAGAGAGAAATTTTGGGCAGAGTTGGGAAAATAGGAGTAACCGGTAATCGTCAAACCTTTGGATGGTAAGCTAATGTAGTCTGTACAGATTTAAAATAAACTTTAGGGTCATTTTGATTAGACCTGATTCTTTAGCAACTAATATGATGGGAGTCTCGTAAAAAATCAGTCCTGATTACTGTAAACTCACACTTCGAAAAAACGACACTTACGGGATTCTTCGGTAATCGTGTAATCGATTACCACCCTCTTCTTCCCAACTCTGGGAGAACACACCAAAGACATTATATCATACAGACGGAGTGCATCCGTTACCGTAATATTGAGCCGGATGAGGCAAACTCATGTCTTAGCGAACTCTATAGTAGGCATCTGGCGGGCGAGTCCATTGTTCAAAATCGGGGGTGGAATCTTCAACTGGTGACAAACAAATGAACATAGCCTCTTAATCCAAACTTACTACTTTCGAAAAATCGGGATCAAAGATTGATGAAACATCATTTAATGACCGTTATTTTAACAATAGTATATATTATTATAGATAAAAAGTAAAAAGCTTTTATAATAACTCACAAAATTGGAAATAGTGAGCAACTTTTTTTCACTCTCAAAATGGCGTCGGTTTGTTAGTCATCAGTTTTGCCAAAGACTATCTTAAAAACTTTACTAATTAAGTTTTGATGCAACTGTTGAGCGAGCTGATGACTGCGTTGAGCATTTTCGGTGAGCATGCGAAGTAACCGTAAGTTTGCTTCAAAAATCTTGTTGTGCACTCCGTCTATATGATATAATGTCTTTGTAGCACAACCATTGATTTATGAGACCTTTTTCCGGAGTGGTCGCTTAGATTTTGAGTGAACCTTTCACAAGAAGTTTTCCTTTAATCCGGAAAGTGAAATAATTCTTACTACTGCGCGGCGAGTGTTCACTTCATCTCATCATCGGATCTGTCCGCAATAGGTGCGTGCGTATTCCTGTGGTTCAGCTTCTCATTGTTGTTGTTGTGCTTAACACTTTTAGACTTACTCAGAATCGATTGGAAATTTTTATTGCTTTTGCCGTTTATTCTTCTGTTGAATCTCTACACCACTTCTCTTGACTTCAAAGCCGTAGAGAGCCTTTACTCCTTTCCTGCTTCAATTTTCCCACCGAAATTATGTTGCGAGTATGTATCAAGTTGTACAAACCGCATACAGTTTGCTCTACGCTATGTATTATAACAAATACTTAAAGACATGAATACGTATAGAAATGGTTCGTGATGCCTTTAAAAGTCCTTGATGAGTATCCTTGATTTTTCCCCCCGTTTTTTATATGCATGAATATCCTTGAATTTTGATGACTTCGCCAAGTGTACTTGAAAATTCAAAAATGACCGGCTTCAAATCGTTAGTTTGCCATTTTGTTGAAGATTTTGTTTGTGTGCCTGAGGAATGTTGTGTCGTTTTGGTTGCAAAGTCGTGAGAAAGAATGCAAGAGTTGGCAGGAACGTTTTTCTTTCTTTCATTTTTTTAATACACTGATGTTTTTCTGTGGTTAGTGCACCCTTATGTCAGAATCACAATGTGTTTTTTCTGCTTCTGAAATATTCTTGTAAAAAATACTACGTTTTTTGCTTGTCGGAAGTCCTTGAAATCCCGTGAAAGGTCCTTGAAAAGTCCTTGAATATCCTCGATTTTTTTTTGTATTTAGTTTTTTGTTTAAAAATCTGCCATGAACTATGATAAAGCATTATATATAGTGATCAGAATTTCTGGGAAAGCATAATCGAAGAACTGTTCCAATTACAAGTAAAAAGGTGCCATGGGACAGTCGCAAGGACCTGCTTTTTTATTTTATTTTCTAAAGAAAATAAAAGAAAAAAAGAAATAAAAGAAATAAAATTTTCTAAAGAAAATAAAATCACTCGGTGAGTTAAAAACTAATGTGCCTTTCATTTTTTCCCAAAAGTCTCGGTCTTGGAGATACACTCGACACTCGTGTTAAGTTGCGAAAAATCGTGTGTGTGTGTGTTTGTAACGTCACAACGTAGAATTCCTATACAAAGCAATGCCCTTTTGAGCCAGAATCGAATCTTAAGAACTATGGAACACAGCTCTAGAAACCAAAAGCATCCTTGTTTTCAGCCAGAGTTGGGCAAAAAATTATTCGGAAATTATTCGGTGTGTCCGGCAACGCCGAGTCAATCGAATTATTCGACGAATAATTCTACAATTGACCCATACCTTCCGTGTGTTTCCCTTTCCTCAACTCAGGTAGCAAACCCAGTTTTCAGTGTTGCCGGAGTCATTTCATTATTTCTGATTATTCGGTTACCCAACTCTGTTTTCAGCTAACCGAGGATTTTCCTTTGCTAACCAAAAAAGAAGCACACAAATCCAGTGCCATGCCACTGCCCCATTATGCGCTTTGTTGAATTTTTGCGTAGGATTGGAAGAGTTTTCCGAGCAACTGCTTGCTCACATCATGTTTGATTTTGTGTATCTGATTTTGAAGGCTATACTATACGCGATGGTTCTGACGATCAATCTCTTCCAACCATAAGTGATCTATACTTAACTACTTTATTTTTGTTTGTAAGTTTCTAATGCAATTTCACGACATTTATAGCAGGCTTTCCTTCTTTCCAAGCTGAAATTGTCTGCGCATATAAAGGAAAAGAGAAAGAGAAAAACAACTGATAGCTTTTGGTTGTCCTTTATTATAGTAACCGATTTACCATCTATACATGAAGCTGGCTGTAAATTTCAATAGAGTGACGATAGAAACTGTCCTTAACTCGAGACAAAGTTGCAGTTGCAGTTTTCTTCGAATGGGCAATAGACGCGCCTAATGGATAGGCAATTAGTCGAACGAGACGGGACAAGGCGGGAGACGAAACAGAACGCAGTTTTTTCGTCTGGAGCCTGCGGGGGAAAAAACGGACGATAAGTTAAAAGAAGAAGCAGAAGAAAACGGCGACTTTTCTTCGGAGAAAGAGTGCAATGTTGCCGAGGCCGGAAAAAAAAAAGATCGTGAAAAAGATTCTTTGAATCCGTAGAGACTCTCTAACTTCGGACTCTTCCATTTTCTTGTAGTATATGTCCCTGAAACTCGATTTTTTTTTTTTTTTTTTTTTTTTTTTTTTTTTTTTTTTTTTTTTTTTTAATTCGTGCGAAGTGCTTTTTTAAGCTGGACGTATGAACTGGTTATTTTCCAACCACACAAAAAAAAAAAAAAAAAAAAAAAAAAAAAAAAAAAAAAAAAAAAAAAAAACCGAACCTAACGTCGAACTTTTGAAATGCGGCTCATCAGAAGACATCGATGTGCAAGGCACATTGATGATGTGCTTTGCACATCATATGTGCTTTGCCAAAAAAAAAAAAAAAAAAAAAAAAAAAAAAAAACGAACCTAACGTCGAACTTTTGAAATGCGGCTCATCAGAAGACATCGATGTGCAAAGCAAAGTATCGGTTGACTAATGACTATGTAATAATAAAAATGCCTCCCGGCAGGCCGGTAAGACGAAGTAGATTCCATGCTTGGTTAAATCATTGTTTCACAAATTTAAATATAGGTTATCATTTTTGTTGAATTTTTCTCTGAATTTTTCTTTTTTATTTAATCAGCTGCTCAAAATCCAAATATTATTGTGAAAAAGATTATATTACCAATAGAGAAATGTGTAATCTTTACAATGCAAGTGAGAAATAAAAGCTAGGTTATATAAGTTTTTCACAAATTTCAATAAATAGGTTATGTTATGATTTTCTTTGAATTATTCAATTTTCTTTTTTTTTTATCAGCTGTTCAACATTTAAATAAAAATGTCCATGAGAAAAAGATTATAGTACAAAGATTGAAAAATGTGTAATCTTTGTAACGGTAATGAGGAATAAATCTGAATAAGAGCAGCTGATAAAACAAGAAAATAAATAAATAACGTACCTAAGCAACAGTGTACGTGTAAAACAAAGAAAGAGCAATTATACCAATACGCCATCCTTGTCTTTCACTTGTAAAATCCCATAAGAAACTAAATAGCTCGTAAAACACGTAAAACACAAGGAAAATTCAAGGCAAAGAGCATATGAACTAAAAACATCCTCCACGATATATACTAAAATTTTTGAAACAAAAAAACAATTTCTTCATATAAAAACACTGCCAAAAAACCCGAAAAACACATCGCTATAACTCGCTTACAACGCAAAACACAAAAAAATGACTCGAGTAAAAAAGCTGCGTAACAAAACGGCTAACATAAATTTTCCCCAAAAAAATACTCAAAACAAACACTCCTAAAAATAAACCTCAAAAACACATTTTACGACTCAAACACGGCCCATAACGCGAAAACTAACAATCGGATTTACACCATCTTCGAACTCATCCAAGAAATAAACCCAACGAATAGTTGAGAAAAATTTCAAGAACAAAAACCAAAAATTACGAACAGGATCGTGGGACATAAAAACGGTAAAACTGGCTGAAACATACATATAAAGATATATATATATATATATATATATATATATATATATATATATATATATATATATATATATATATATATATATATATATATATTTTATATATATATATATATACAATTTTCAACGAGTGGTATTTTCTCACTCAGGGGACCATGAAACGTGCTCATTTGATAAAATTTCCCGAAAAATCCAACATCGCACCCTCCGCAATAAGTAGATTCATGGAATCTACTTAAAACGTGTGACGGTATCCTTTAAGTGGAAAGATACAAGGTTGAGTAGTTTATCCAACCATGGCTTCAGAAAGTGATTATTATTCGTCAATCGTGCATTTTAGTTATTATTTTAAGTGTGCATCGTTTTTCTTCAGGGAGAAAAACTTTCAATTTAAAAAAGCCAGAGCTGTGGTTTTTGGCATAACTAATGGCATATTTTTCAATTCTACGATAATTCCACCGGTTGAGGAAAGATTGCACGGTTAAGTTCAGTGCATGGATGTAATGCACAAAAATACTTTGATCTGTTATCATTTCTCAATTGGTGCAATCGCCGTTAAATTGTTAAAA
The DNA here is from genome assembly GCA_011764245.1 of Trialeurodes vaporariorum. Lineage (NCBI taxonomy): Eukaryota > Metazoa > Arthropoda > Insecta > Hemiptera > Aleyrodidae > Trialeurodes > Trialeurodes vaporariorum. The sequence continues at coordinate 28,720,015 of VMOF01000024.1, read as the reverse complement.
TACCCGTAAGTTTTTCTTAAGTCGTCGACGACTCCATACCGGTTGGGAAAAGATTACGGATTCGAGTATTTTTGTGTATTGCAGTCATACACTGAATTGAACTGAATAATCTGTTCTCGACTGCGATGGAATCATCAGTGAATTGAAAAATGTCACTAATTTTACGTACAACGACAGCTCTGGCTTCTAGATCAAAGACGGCAAAACTCAAAACTGGCAACTTCGCGATACTCTCGCTTGTCGGGGCAAAGAGGAGTCGGAAAAAACTTTGCGGCTCGTAACGCCAAATCGGAAAATCTAAATCAATAATACGCGGGCTGCATTTTCAATTTCCTTACGCACACACAACTCTTCCGATTTCACCTCTGAAGACGCCCCCCCCCCCCGGCTGCGCTCGCGATTATATGGTCGGATGAGGAAGCAGAATGTAATAACTGAATAATGGGAGTGGAACTGCGAATCGGCACGATGAAGACCGCTAAGCCAATAAGCTGATTTCTTTATTTTATTATATCTCTCTCGCACAAATGTGTAAGTCGCTTTTTGTAACATCTTTGGCTTTTGCCCTCTCATTTCCATCTTTTCAGCCTCCTTTCAGACCATGACGCGTGATGCCCGGTTCCTTCAGACTAAGAGCTGAATTCTCGGAGCATTCAATGGGGCTCTTGCAAACTTTTGCTGTAGGGGATTGAAGAGTTGATTCTAGCGTAAAAACCTGTAAAAAAAATGACGATGAGTACACTAGGAAATCACGAATTTCACTCTCAGAATCGGGCTTAATGGCGGACAAACGCAGGTATCATGGGAGATTCCTATCTAAATTGAGACGTATCTCTGTGTTTCCGTAGAGAAAGTGACATAATAGACAGGAATCTCCCATGATACCTGCGTCGAACCGCCATTACCATCTTGCCGTTATAGCAGTTATGTGAGTTTATTACGAAATCTTAGACTTTCTTAGTGTGATTTTCGTGATTTTCGCTGGTCTTTACATAAGATTGGACTACTTATTTGCGTATAGCAAAAGTTCGCAAGAGCCCCATTGCGGATGAGATATATTGCGCGACTGACAAATTCACCATCAGTTACGTTGTTACCTGGGGAGAGCACTAAAAGGGGGAACCCAGGGACAAATGAGTTCTAACGAACTTTTAATAAAAAAAACACAACAACGAAATACGTAATTAGGATGGCTTGAAACCTCCGACCCCGACCCGCGACTACATATTAACGAACTTTGCCGAGACTGGGCCCAAAATGGACCCAGCCCGGACTTTAAATTTTACTTACTTCACGACATTTATTTGAAAAAGGAAGAACACGCGTCTCACTCTTGGATCGGAGCAACTCGAATGCCCTCTCACTCATTACCCATCATGCACCAGTGAGGACGCCACCGAACTCCTCCCTCCTGATTGGTCTCCAGTCAAAGGAGGGAAATTTGAAATAGAAGAAGGGAACGGAGTTAAATGGCTTAGCCATGTAACCACGCTACATATACCCCCCAAAGTTCCAGGTGAGTCGCAAGGCTCAACTGGAAATTTGGATCTCCGAAAATGGAAACGCAAAGGAAAGAGAAAGAGAATAGAAGGCGAGAAAGAGATAAAAAGAAAGATATGGAAGAAGGTGACTGGAGACAAAACAGGAGCAAGGAGCCCCGCGCGTCTCACATGGAATAGCACATGAAGAGTCCTAAATGAGAGTACAAAAAGACATAAAATACATTTGAGAAAATTTGAAAAGTTGAGTCGCTGGTCGGAATCGGAGGGTTTTTAAACTATTTTTTTCCGCCATTTATTTAAAAAAAGAAAACACTAAAACTAAATGAACAAATTTTAACAAAGGTTCCCGAGGCAGTATTGTTGCCTTGGGAGAAAAAAAAAAAAAAGACAAAAGAGAAAAAAATTGTGAGGCACATCATCACATATTACATTACAATTACATAGCACTTCTATGTAACTTATAAGATAAATTGAGAGATCAAGAAAATCTGAGAAAAACTTAAGAATACGGTGGGGTCGTTAAGGGTCTCAAGCGGAATTAAAAAAAAAATTTAACAATTTAAAGACTATACTCAGACTTTTTGTCGCAGGGTTGAAAAAAAAAAGAGCGAATCCTGGGGAATAGGGAAGCCTAAATCAAGTATACCCTGGAGAAAACAGATTTATATCGTCAGATACTACCTCCGTGATCAAGGGAGATAGTTCATCAGAAATGGCACTACAAAAAATGTGGGCATAAAAAAATTGACCATAGTAATCACCATGATAAGCCTATCGATGACTTACTAAACTTACAACTATTTGCCTTACAAACTAAGAGAGAAAAAAAAATTCCACAGACTTGTCGACAGAGTTACTGTGGGTTCTTCCATAGAATGGTCAGTTCTAGGAATACCACCTAATAGCTTTCGGCCATCCAGCTTCACAGACAATTAGGAGGTTTTGGAAATTCAAGATAAATCCCCTCAGCGGTGGTGCAATATTTGGGTTACTGAAATATCTGATTTTCCTTATCAGCCATAAAACAAGCTGATTTTGTTTAGGGAGGTGGGGAGGGAGTAAAACTTAGGCTTGGATACCTTCATCCGTCCAAGAACCTAAAATAAAAAAAATTACAAAAAAAAGGGATACCGCAATCGGGAGATGGCCATCCAGCAATCCATCCGAAAGGGGTTGATCTGACTACAACTGTCTCTTACCAGTCATAGGCTGTTAGATTGGATTCATGACACAACAGAACAACAAATAGAAGATTTGAAAAGATCTTGAGTATAGATTTGGAACGTAAGGGGGGGAAAGAAAAAAAAAATTACTATAATTTACTAAGGAAATTCGTGATGTTTGTGGGTTGAACTTATGAACTAAAAGTTTCAAGTGAATGCGTAAAACTAAAGGCAGCCAAAAGGCAGAGAGAGAAAGCAGAAAGAAAGAAAAAAAAATATATGGGACATAAGAAAAAAAAGGAAAAAAAAAATTATGAGATGAAAGGACATCGTCTATCAAGAGTGTATTTTTCGGGGTTGGGAGGGTTTTACCCCCCATCTCCGAAAAAAAAGGAGAAAAAAAAAAATTGGGACAGGTCTAGAAAGACAATACTCTTCGATAGGTCAATGGCAGACGAAAACTTACAAGCTAAAAAAAAAATAAAAAAATGGGTAGAGTCACTTGTTGGACGGAACTTACTAGCTAAGGTAGGGTTAAGGACAAAATGTAGTTATAGAGATCCTGAAATGATAAGACACAAACAGACACAACGAAGCTTTCAGACAATACTTAGAGAATTGGGGAATTGAAGGGTTTTAAGAAAACAGCATTATGTACTCCGACTGACCTTTTGGAGTCCGTTTCTTGAAGTTGGAAAGCATTTTTTCCGACTTCTTTGACAATTTTATAGGGACCATTAAACAGAGCAAAAAATTTTTTGGTCTCAGCCCGTAGGGCATTAGAGAGGTGGTGGGTACGTAACAGGACTAGATCACCGACCTTAAAGTTGTACAAGGAATGATTTTCATCGAAACGTTGCTTTCTGACCTTTGCTTTCTTCGTTTGGTGTTCTTCAAGAGCTAAAAGTTTTAAATTGTGATCTTGTATGACAGAATCAGGTGGAAGAGATTCCACTTCTGGTGGGTATCTAGATAAGGTATCAGCCACAATATTATCGCAACCTTTTATATACTGAACAGTCAGATTGTATTCCTGTAAATACAGTGCCCAGCGAGTTATCCTCCTGTGAGCCAAAGTACAACGGTCCAGGAACGTGAGCGCATGGTGGTCACTGAGTACTGTCACAGGGTACCCTAAAATGAATTGACGGAATTTTTGACATGACGAGACAATTGCAAGCAACTCCAGTTCCGTGACCGTGTAATTTCGCTCAGCTGGTGTCAGAATCCGACTGTGGAAACATATCGGCCTTCTGTCACCGTCCTCATCAAGTTGAAATAACTCGCCGGCCACTGCATTGTACGAGGCATCTTTGTTCAGAAAAAAGGGCTTTCGAAAATCGGGATAAGCTAATACTACTTCGGTTATAAAAACTTTTTTTATTTCCTCAAAGGCTTTTTGGTGAGTTTCGGTCCACTTAAATCGGGTATCTTTTTTGAGCAAATTTGACAAAGGGACTGTTAGATATGAAAACTTAAAAATAAATTTTCTATGAAAATTAATGAATCCTAGGAAGGATTGAAGATCCTTTACATTTCGAGGCACAGGGAAGTCCTGCACTGCTCTTACCTTTTCCGGATCCATCCTAATTCCGTGCTTAGACACAATATAGCCAAGAAAATCCAACTCTGATTGGATAAATTTACATTTAGAGAATTTGAGGGTCATGTTTGCATCACTGATATTTTGAAAAATGGCATCAAGGTGTTGCAAATGTTCATCAAATGTTTTTGAAACTATCCTGAAGTCATCAATATAACGGCTAAGGAAAGAGTCAACCTCAGGACCAAAGACAGCTTCAGTGCATTTGATGAATAGTTGCATACTTACACTTGAACCGAAAGGTACTCTGGTAAACTGGAAATTTTTTCCTTCAAACTGAAAACTTGTTAACTCGCGAGATTCAGGCTCTAACTCGACTTGCCAAAAGCTCGATGTGCAGTCAATAGTTGACATAAACGCTGGATTGTTAAATTTAAATAAAAGAGAATCGATGGTTTCAGGAGACTCAGCATCAGAAATTATGTGTTTATTTAAAGACTTGGCATCTAAACAAAGACGGACAGATCCATCTGGCTTTGTGACTGGCACTATCGGATTTGAGAAAGGGCTTGAACTTCGTTCAATAATGTCTAACAAGAGCATTTTAAGGATTTCTTTTCTAACGGCTTCCTTTTTCGACTCTGGAACCGGATAAGGACGTTTGTTGAACAAAATTTTATCTTTTGTTCGAAACCTTCCGATAAATTTGTTACACTTTCCTGGAATATTAGAAAATATATGCCGATGTTTTGCAATGACATTGAAGAGCTGTTGTTTTTGATCGTTGGACAAATCAGGCTGGTCCAGTTTGGCCAGAATTTCTTCATCAGTTAATGGTTTGTCTTCAATATCACTGCAAACATCTTGGTCAACATTTGCTTCTAAACTATCAGCGATAAATATTTGAAAACTAACTTTTTGGTTTGAGTTAAAGCACTCAAAATTAGAAACAGTGTCCATGATTACGTTGCCCAGGACCTTCTTTCCCTTCTCATTCAAATGTAGACCACGGGAGTTAAACAACTTGCGAGGTAGGAAAGATTTTGATTCCAGAAAAAGGCAAGAATTTCTCAGGTTTTTACGCATGTGAAGATTGGCAGTTTTGATCATTTCTTCTACTCCAGTAATGTCATGACGGGGAAAAATATCAAAAAGGACTAAGTTGCAATTTAAATTTTGAAGAAATTTGAAATCAAATTCTGATTTCAACTTATTTTTAGATTTGCTTGGGTCAATGTTGTTAGTGCCTGCAATAATAAATACACAATCGTTGGATTTGATTTCCTGCTTGCATTTTTGTATTTCACCGATGATTTGGTTGAAACGAGCACCCGGTTGAAAATTAACATTAATTTTTACATCTAAACCATGAAAACTTTTTTCTAGCACGGGCAGGAGTCCCCTCCCATGGCTATCGCTAAAGACATGGATGGACGACCCCGGGTCATCGTGATCACAGGACACTGCATTGCAGCCTGCTACTGAAAGAGAAGGACGATAAACAAATGGAACTTTGACAGTGTCATTATTAAAAGACAATAATTTGGCACCATAATCAATACGGGCTGAAAAAAATTCGAGAAAGTCAGTTCCTAAAATAGCCTTGGCATTCATACCAGGCACGACCAAGAATGATTTTTGGAACACGTGGTCTCCTAAATTAAGATCCACAAAAATTTGGAAAGACACTTTTTTGGACTTGGCGCCAGTGACACCACGCAGGGTTACACCTGTGAGAGGTAATTTTGGAAAGGTTCCACACTGTTCCACTAAAATATTGTAAAATTCTTCATTGAAGAAGGTAACCTCACTTCCAGAGTCAACCATTAATTCAAATTGAAAATCCTGGATCTTGCCAAAAACGTAAGGAGATTTATAACGAGCGTCACCGCAGAACTTTCCCTCGTCGTTCTCGGCTAACAAGAAATTGTCACTTACAGTGTACACAGTATTACTAGGATTTGCTGGCTTGGATAAATCAATATACTCTCTGTAGCAAGACGTCAGAATGGCTTTAAATAATTGGAAACTATCAATATCAGAACCAAGGAGAACATCTGATTCATTAACAGGAGCAGATAAAAACATTACTTTTTTAAAGTTTGTACACAGATAAGATTGTATGGATTCAAAAATTGTTTTGGAATTACCAGAAATTTCCAAATTCTGACATTGATGATTTCCAACAAATATAGTAGGAATATACTGGCTAAGTAATCCCACATTTTCAAGAGTTGCGGAAATTTCAGGGTGTGAAACAATATCTGTAGAGATGTCATGAGACATACATCCCAAATCTAAAACGAGCAGAAAATAATTAAAATCTTGGAGGTTCAAATTAAGTAGGATATTGAACGTTAATTTGTTTGAAAGTGCCGTAATTTCAAAAAGTTTATAAAATTCAAATGTCACATTGTCAATTTTACACTGTAGATGGGAAAAAGAAAAACATTTTGGAATCATGACCAACAAAGAATACAGCGGTCTATTTTTTGAAGAAGGGTGCATAATATCAACTCTGTAAAGCAAATAGTGAAACTTAAAACTAGACGATTGTGAGCTGCAGTGGTTGTAAGTGTTAATTTGTGCCCCTTCAGGCTCACGAGATGAGAGACACAAATTTAGTTTAAAGAAGGATCATCGCTATTCGGTGAGGTCTGACTCACAATGCCATCACCCTCTTGAGCCAAACAATTGGCCTTGTAGTTTGATTTAAAAGGTTTGGGTTGATCACTAGGCTTAACATTTTGTGTTTGCTGGAAATTGCGAACATTGGGAACAAGAGCTGGACGAGGCCCAATGTGATCAAAGCCTCTTAGAATACCTTGAACATCTTCAATGGTTTCAGCCTTGCTTTGAATAATGGCCGATTTGGACATCATAAGGAAAATGGTTTACAAGACTATCAATAATGAGAGGGGGAGGAATGGGGTCATCTAAATATTGCATAAAGCAGATCTTACGAAGAAAATAAAATTCTAAGTTCCCATGATCTGGAGGCCTTTCATTCAAAGATGGCAATGACAACCGAATTGAGTTTTGAATTCTGATGCCCCAAAACTGATCAAGGAAACGTGCAACAAAAGTGTCATAGTTGAAAAAGGTGTTACGGTAAACTCTAAACCAGGTTGCCGCACTTCCCCGCAACAGTTTCCCAGCATCATTTATCATCACCCTATCAGTTGCATTGTGTGAAGAGAAATATAAATCTAATTCTTGGAGAAATTCTTTCGGGTGAATATCATTTAGAGTGCCATCAAAAACAGGTAGATCCCTAAATTGGGTAGCATTTGTAGACCTTGAGTCCGCAATAGATTGTCTAGGCGGGTTAGCTTGCCTTGATGGGGGTCTTGCCTCCGGTGACTGGCAGTTAGCCTCTACAACAATGGAAAGAATCTCCTCTTTTTGTTTAACTAACTGTTGTTCAACACTGACTTTAAGCTCTTGCATTTCTTTTAGGAGGTTTCCCATAAGACTGCGATTGTCAGTCTCAGTCATACCATCATCGAGAGACCAGAACTCTGACGTATCCACGGGTTGGGATGCCTGAGCCTGAAAACCGCAGACCTGTGGGGACTCCGGGTGAAAACTAGGAGGAATAACATTTGAAGGCACAAAACTATGGGCATTTGCATTTAAATTTCCTTGGTTGCTAGGAGGACCGACGAGGACAAAATTTTGAGCAGGACTCTGAGGACCCTGGACAATATTAGGCCCTACGAACCTACTAGCAGCCGGAGAAACTGGTACAATCCCTCTAGGGAGTCCAGGAGGAAAAGGACACAAGACATTATTCGGACGATGGGGAATGAAACCTCTGCCACGACCTCTGGCAGGATTTGACGGAGCACGGCTCGCACGATTTCTGGTATTTTCGTGTGGAGCACTCATACTAACAAAAATCAAAATTAAAAAAAGAAAAGAAAACAGTAACAAGGAACAGTCTTACAGTAATCCAGACGGCGAGATGATCCCGGAACGCTGAAACAGAAGAAATCGACGATTCGAAGAATTAGTATCTACCATCCATAGGAGTGAAACCGTGAGTGAATGTTAAGACCGCAATCCACTACGGACTTGAGAGACCTTCGTGAGAAAATGTATGTAACATCCGCAATCCACAAGTTGATAAGTGACCACCAGATAGAATTAATCAGGAACAGAATTTCAAATAGGAACGATCCAGTAAACCAGAAAGCCAAAACATCCAAAGGAGAAATTTACCGCTTGTCCACCCACGATGGAGTGCGGGAAAACTCCTAAGGTTTCAAACCGCACCCTGATGTCTTCCTACAGGAATTCACTCAAGAACGGAAATTAGCAACATTCAAAAGACCAAATAACTTTTCCGCTGCGAGACTTCAGGAAAATCCAGCGATAATCCGATCACTTCATCAAGAAAAGAAAAGAACATTGTCGGGATCAAGAATAATATACTCATTTCAACGGACAAAAGTGGTAAAATAAACAAAATAAATTGTCCGCTGATATTTGAAGCGAGAAAAACACGTAAGTAGTTGATAAGCCGTGGTTAGAAACTTGTAAATAAAAAGTAAACAAAAACAAACTGCGATGTATCGATTATATCGATCAATCGATTGAATGACGTCACTCGCGAGATTCCGAGATTCACCCGGTTTCGGAACGGTTGGAACGGCGGAGGAACAACGATGGCCGTGCACTGCGTTCGCGGAACAGAGGGAAGCGAACCGAAATGCGGAGGGATATCACTGAATCCACAGCACGTGTATCACGATTTTCAGAATTTCAATTCTTGATAAAATTCACGATTACAGCACCAAATCGGCCCAATAACTCGAACGGAAGATAATTGGACTTAATAAAAGGGATTTAAGATGATTCACAATGGAGAAATCACGGACTACACACACTGTAACCACGCCGGTCGGCTTGTGGCCTAAAACGAACTTCACAAAGATTTCGAAGTTAAGATTATTGACAAGAGAATAATTAACACTAAAGATACGTAAATCACGAATTTCCTTTCGTGGGTTACCGCTTTAAAGACGGTACCGCGGAGGGCGCCAATTTGTTACCTGGGGAGAGCACTAAAAGGGGGAACCCAGGGACAAATGAGTTCTAACGAACTTTTAATAAAAAAAACACAACAACGAAATACGTAATTAGGATGGCTTGAAACCTCCGACCCCGACCCGCGACTACATATTAACGAACTTTGCCGAGACTGGGCCCAAAATGGACCCAGCCCGGACTTTAAATTTTACTTACTTCACGACATTTATTTGAAAAAGGAAAAACACGCGTCTCACTCTTGGATCGGAGCAACTCGAATGCCCTCTCACTCATTACCCATCATGCACCAGTGAGGACGCCACCGAACTCCTCCCTCCTGATTGGTCTCCAGTCAAAGGAGGGAAATTTGAAATAGAAGAAGGGAACGGAGTTAAATGGCTTAGCCATGTAACCACGCTACAACGTCAATAATTGGCGTATACTCTCCGACGAGCTGAGGCCTGTGCTGAATTGATTGCTATTGATTTCCAACGCGTACTTGATTCCTCGAGAAGTTCGACTCATGGTTCGTGGAATTACAATGGGGCTGTTGCACACTCTTGCTTTAAGCAATTTAATAGTAGATTCTGGTGTAAAAACCTCCAAAAATAACGACGGCAGCACTAGAAACTTCCGAAATCTATACTCCTAAACCCGATGAACGCTTTTATTTGCGCAGGCGTAATGGTGGCTGAGGGTAGTAACAATGGGAGATTCCCATTCAACAATACTGTAACTCCATCAAGAAGTGACCAATAAGAAACGACTTTCCTTTGGCAGCGGTGTCACTAGGTGTTGCGGTATACCATTCATCGGATGTGGATCATCACTCTGATGACTAATTACTCTGTGAATCATCCTTGTCAGCATAGAAAGAGTGACGAAATTAAGATAGGAATCTCCCATTGTTACTGCCCTCGGCCACCATTACGCCCTCATATATAAAAGCATTTATTGAGTTTAAGAGTGGATTTCGGAAGTTTTTAGTGCTGCCATTATATTTTTCGAGTCTTTTACACTAGAATCGACTGTTAAATCGCTTATAGCAAAAGTGTGCAACAGCCCCATTCGTTTGATGTTTTCCCCCGTTTGGCTATTTCAATTATTTCAGACTATTGTACACTGAAAAGAAAGATTACCGGAATCATGACAATATGTGAACCTGTGTAAGGGATAGTACATAATCACCAGAATTTTCTAGTGTTTGTACCTTAGTTCTTGATTTTTTTTTTTTTTTTTTTTTTTTTTTTTTGGGAAATTCTAGTTCTATGACCATATTCTGGTATTAACACCAGAATTTACTGGTCAAAGGACTAGACTCTCTGTCGTTCACATATCGTTGTGCTTTTGGTAATATGACTAGAATCTGGTATTTTGACTATAGCTTTTTTTTCAGTGTACGACAACATAGGCGGAGCCAGCAATTGGGCAACTGTGGATTCTTCCCATTTCAATGTATGAGAAACAATCGATTAGAAATTGGGTCATGGCCCCCTCAAGAATCGATTGTTTCTCATACATTCAAATGGATAGAATCCACAGTTGCCAAATTGCTGGCTCCGCCCATGTACGACAATCATTTGGCTGTAGTACAAAATATTACTCGTCAACTCCAATGAATGAAAGTTTTAATCTGTCAAAAGTTGCTTTTCACAATTAATTCACTCATCAATCAGAGTTTTTTCCAAGCCTCTCACACGAGCCATTATTTTTTATTAAAATGTTTTTATTTTTAGAATCCGCTTGAAGTACTGCATAAAAACCTGGAGGATCTTTCAATTGGTTACCAAACAATTTTACATCATCATTAATAAAAACAACAAATATATCATTAATAAAAACAGATCTGTAAATAGATTTATTTCTCGGAATTTGATTTACAATATCTTACAAGTTCCTCTTCGCTGCTGTGCGATCTTATAATGTATGGATGGTGATTTGGGGGGGGGGGGGTTGTCTGACTTGTTTGTTATGTACCTTTCTCGGGATATCGAACGACACCTTGATCGATAGATTTATTACATTTATCGTTGGGGGGTCGATAGGTATCAACTATTCTCGTACACCATTAACACTTCTGTTCTCAGTTTGAATTTTTCATCCCTGACTTTTTCACCCCTTTCTGCCCTCAACTTCAACTTCCACCCCACTACCCTTCTCTTTTCGAAGGAATTTTTAGTTTTTTAGTTTTTTTATTCTTCCATCTGATCTGTTATTCGATACTATACTATACGTAGTGCTGCATGTATTTATCGCGCGACAGATGTTTCGATTGATTCACCCTTACTTTTACGTATTTATTAATGGGTAGGAATGTTCGTCTTAGCGTTGTTGCCAAATCGAAGAAGGATCTTACCTTTTTTGTTTGTTTTGCTCTTCTCTATAAGCACTTGATTTTCAAGTCAATTCATTTCAATTTTTTTCCTTCTTTAGAATGTCTTCAGTACCCTTTGTACGTGTATTCTAAACGCCCCAAACACTCTTGCGTGTACACAATTCTAGTAGAACTTTAACCTGATCTATATTACTTACTCAAGATGCTATCTTGCAAAATATATATTCGATTTTAAAAAAAAAATATAAAGTTTCTGAGGCTCGAGATAAGTCAAAAAGAGGTTGTTCGCCTTCGTATGAAGTCAGTATAATATTCTACTGACTTCGAACATAGTTTTTAAAATTAAGAAATTCGCATTTCCTCTCTCCTCAGGTTGTTAATTAATTTCGATGAGAATAATGGCGAGGACATTTTAACAAGAGACCCGGCAACATATGTTCGGGTTATCTTCGAAAGGGTGGTCTGGCAGCCTGAGCCACTAGGTGTAAATTTGATAATTGACTTGATCATGATCTTGCTACATTCATCCACCCCAAAATAAATAGCTCAATTGTCGGGGGTGACACGTGACAATTGAGCCAGCCTGCATCTGCGCAGGTATATGTAGATTAGGTTGTCCCTGAGAGCCGAGACCCGAAAGTTCGAGACTCGACTCATGCGTGTGATAAATCGGTTCTCTCTGACCGAAAACTTCCTCTTCAAAATTTTACCGTAGCAGTATCGTAAAAGTACCGAAGAATCTTCATTTTTATGGAGTTTCTATTCCGATATACCTATAATATCCAGAAAAATCGCTAAGTTGCGCGGCTTAAATCGATCAACATTCAAAGGTGGCTCGTGCAATTTGGCAACAACGGATCCTCTCCGTTTGAACCTATGCAAATTAATCGATACTCAGGAGGTGCACCTCCAATATACTTTTACATAGGCTGAAATGGCAAAACACGTGGTTGCCAACTGTTAACATTATACTACCGTTTTAGCGTACCTCACAAACTTTTCAGTTATTTTGCATAGACGATTGATTTTACATTAAATATTGTTTGTTATCGAGCAATAATGAAGTATTGATAATTTTACACATTTTTGGAGCTTAAATTGCGATTTCTTACGTATTCGTTAGATGGCACGTTAGTTCAGTGTATAACCAGATTTTGCTGCAGCAGTAGATCTTGAAATTTCACTTCGAGTGTCATAGAAAAAATTGGCAAATATTTCATAATTTGGCAACATTTGTCGCATAAAAACAGAAATAACTTTGGATTATTGAGAAGGCCATTGGCCATTGGTTCGACCATTTTCTTGGAAATCAAGAATGGAAATGAGTTCGGATTGACCAATTAGCAACTTCACTTCAGTACTGAGAGCGTCGAATCTCAGGTCCGTGCATGGGGGTGTAGATTTTAAAAGTATCAAGTTAAAAGGTAGATATACACATAGCTTTCAAAATTCGATTATCAGTCACTCATTGAAATTTTGTTTTTAAAACTCACCTATTTACGATCACTATTTAAAAAATGTTTTTGGATTCTGCCTGTTTTGAAGAAAAATCATTTCAAATAAAAATCTTTAATTCTGCGGAAATATGTAAATGCTCCTAGTTCCAACTTCTTTTTGTGAGTTAATTAATCATTAGACACCTCAGTGGTGGTATCTTGTGTTCTATAACATGGGTCAGTAGGTTATTCACCTCAGGCGATGAGTTATCGCGGAGCCTAGACCTCACAGGGGGGTCTGGGAAAGGGGTTGTCTCCCTCACCCCATCATCTAGGCACCCGAAGCATTATTTGGCTCTCATCACCTTCATCTTTTTGTCAAATACAAAAAAAAAATCTACCTCTGTTGTTATGAAGTTTTAAGGGTTTGAGTTAAAATCTGGAATAATAGTTCCCCCGAAGTCAATGGAGGATACTTACTTACCTCTCCTCTCCTAGTTCTAGTACCCAAGTCTCAGACTTCTCTCATGACGGTTTAAATGATTTGACCTAAGCGCACGACGGTGCGCAGTCTCGCTTAATTGTTATTCAAATTGTGGGATTTCTTTGATCCAACCCAGAGAAGCTTATTTCATTCCAGAATGTTTGATACTACTGATGTTGGCCTCTGGTTCATTCATATCATTGTTTCAACCATCTATAGCTCTCTCTCCCTCTCTCTCGCTCTCTCTCGCTCTCTCTCGCTCTCTCTCGAAAGATGTAGCATAGATGATATTACTTTGATAAAGCTTTTGTGTGTTTTATCATGATACTTATCAATGCTATCGTAAACATCTACGCTTATTCAGTGATTGGAACAGGCTGCAATTTACCTGTATATTACCTGTGTTTAGTTTTCAACTAATAATTCCTCGGAAGAGGATAGCTGAAGTTATGTAGACCCTTTCTGTTCTTAAGTTCTTATTTTTCTACATTTTTTGGTTCCCTCATAACCGGTTAAATTGAAAAAAAGGTGCGTGTTCATAAAAATGTGAGCTCTTTATTAACGTAATTTTAACTCAAACCAGCTTTTCAATCCTTTTTTGCAATTTTACATTTACATATTTTGTTCCGAACGTGATGCATTAACCGTTCAACCGTGAATCAAGCAAAGTGGTTGATTGGACCAAAAAGAATTGCACTAAATTATTGGACAGACTGTCCTATAACCTCGCAATTACTTAAAATCATTAAAAAAAAGCAGGCGAGTGATTTTAGAAAATCCCACATTCCAGACGCTCTTGTTTGAATCGCGGATGTAAGTACAAAGTACATCGTAAAGTGTGACTGACTCGCGCAGAAAGGTAATCTGCCTCGCCGCTCTCAAGGTCAGGGTCATGGAGTCATGCAGGTCGGTGGAAAGATGCACGAGCGAGAGGGGCGGTGCGGAAGGAGTCGAGATGTCTGTAACTAGGTCAGATAATTGTAAATTTCGTTAAATAAACACCCGGCTCGAATTTTCTTTCGGGCCGAGCCTGGTGCGCCTGGAGCTGCAGCCGCGGTGGCGCGTCGAGTATTACTTCTGTATCATTACTTTTGGTGAAGTGACGGTTGAAAAACCACTGGCGTCGCGTCGCACGATGGGAAAAATCAGTGGCGAGACGTGAAATTTGGCAGCAATGTATTTCCTCCATTTAAATTCACCGAAAAAGTCGAACGCTTCGGTCATCGGCGATGACCAGGCATTTCGACCTTTCTAATGTGTTCAAATGGGGAAAAGGAACGTTGCCAAATCGCACGCCTCGCCACTGGGAAAAATTTCTGCGAAAGAGCTAAAGACATCATCACCGCACGAATGCTGCAAAATCGAATGGAAAGCTACTTCTGATACGTCACGCACGAGCTTTAAAAAATTATGTGCATCCACGATAGAAATTGACTTTAGACGGTTTTAGTGATGACGTCATCCGGTGATGAGCGTCCCAAACAAAGACAAACTATCTCTCTCGCTCTCACGTAACACCCACTTATCTCACTTTCATCGCAAAAATCGTACATATAGATACATCTTTGGTCAAATGTCAAATTGTTTGGCAGAAATGAATTTCTACAGGCATTTTAATTTGATTTTGATAATAATTTGTAGTGAAACAAGGCCCTGTATACGAATTTTGAAACCAGAAAGAGATGGGTATGTATGGGGGTTACGGGAGAGTGAGTGAGATAGTTTGGAACGCTACACGAGTTTTGTCATAACCGATTGCGACCGATATGAGAGCATCGTTGTGATCAGGCGATCAGGCCCGTTCGCACGTTTTCAGGGGGATATTGTGATAGTTTCTAATACACTACATGGCAAAACAAATTTTTCCGGGGGGGGGGCGACTCAAAATTTTCAACCGGTTAGGGGCCTGGTTGTGATTGTTGGCTAATCCTTGACTTCGCACTAAAACCGTCTATTGGGTTGGACATTCGGTTGCTTGTGAGTTGTTTTGATGTCCTGAATCCTCTTATGCTAGTAGTCATAACATCAAGTTCATCATTGGCATTCGCAAGTCCAGGAGATTGTCTTTCTCTATCTCCTCTCATTTGTACGTGCGTGTTAGAAAAGGACGGAGACAGGGGCTAAAATCACGTGATGACCCCTTCTGCTATATTTTTCTAACTCATGCGTTAAAATGGGTGGAAAGAATTAAAGACAAATTTCCTGTAACGCGTATGCATTTCATTATGAACTCAAATGATTCGCTTTTAGATGAAGCGCACTAGTTGCCAAGTGTGCGACGCGTTGTACTTTTAGACGTGCACAGCTTTGCTTCTCCTTGTCTAGACTGAAGACTGTAGAGTCCAAAGGTGTTCGCAGGAGGTGTATCAAATATCACCTATAGAGTGGACCTTAAAAACCAGCGGGAAGCAGCGTTATCTTTAATAATTTAATTTCTCTCGAAAAGACTCGCGAGTTTTCTAAACAATTCTAAATGAAAATAACAGCTAGTGTGTGACTAGTTCACTGTGTAGGAACTGATCACAGACTGGACTGGAACTCTATAGAAGTGAAGTTTTATTCAGTAGAACTGCGGCCAACTCGTGGAGGTAGATTTTGAAACAGACCTCCCCATCTCCTCCCGAAAACCTGACGTCAGCGACAAAAACTATATCGAGCATTTCTCATTGGCCAATTGCGTGATTTTTCTGACAATCTGGAGTTTTTCAAAGAAGCTTCCGATGCTCCGCATACACATAATAGATCCTTAAGATATGATGATTTAGAAATTCCATTAACAATACTGCTTTAGAATCATTCAATTTCTTGAGTTAAACATTCGTAGTTTCACTCAAAAGGTAATTACCTACTTTTTTATGATGAAATCGACGTATGAGTTGCGCAAATGGATGGCTTTCTGGAGTAAGTTTGCCAATTTTTCTGTTTTTGTCGAATGGAACCAACTGCTGTGGGTTTCCTATGTAGTTCGTTCCCTTCTGCGCAAACAGGAAAGCTGGTTACACTCCACTCTGTCTAAAGCAGAGCTGCCGTTTAGCGTATAATTAATTACATTTTTCAATTCACCGATAATTCCATCGGTTGAGAAAAGATTACATAGCTCAAATCAGTGCATGACTGTAATGGAAGAAAATACTCGGATCTGTAATATTTTCTCAACCAGTGGATTCGTCAATGACTTTAAAAAACTTGCGGATATTTTAACTAATTAACGGCGTTTCCACCGATTTGAGATTTATTACGTATATCAGAGTAGGTATTTTCGTGCGTTACAGTCATACGCTGAACTGAACTGTGCAATCTTTTCTCAACCGTTGGATTCATCGGTAAACTGAAAAATGTCATTAATCATACGCGAAACGGCAGCTCTGGTGCTTATAGTGGACTCAGTGGGGTAGCCAAGGGAGGGGGGAAGGGGTCCAGGGGGTCTGGACCCCCCCCCCCCCCCCCGACACCAAAATGTGTCCTAAAAAAAGGGAAGTTATTGCGTTTTCAGACAAATTTAACCAAATTAGTATCTTTGGACCCCACCCGGCCACCCCCTAGAAAAATTCCTGGCTACGCCTGCACTGCGTGGACTCAACAGTTCGATATTTTTTCATGGGTTTGAAATGGACAAAATTCAAAGTTGCCTAATTGCTCGCTACGCCGCGCCACTCTCTTCAAAAGTGTTAACTTTGTTTTCGATCGAGATTTCATTTTATTGGGTTCTGTTGCGTAGGGTTAACTTTTTCTTATAACAAAACAACAAGGAATGATTTTACTGCTTGGGCCTTGCGGGATCTCATTCATTAGTCTCATTAAACATTGAACCAAAACGTATGGACACGTGTGGTTCTTTTTCGGTCACCCGCGTTTTAGCTTTTCTACTCGGAGTGGCGGAGACTCTTCAGTCTTACTATGACCACCTCTCTCTTTAAAATGACTTTGTTTTGACGGAATTAAAGCCCATGTATACCAATGCTCAAGCCTTTCTACCACCCCCTCCTCTCCTTCTGTTCCTCACCCTCCCCCTTCTCGACTGTTTTCGTTTGAGATGTATAAAAAGAGTTGAAGGTTCATAAAATGAAATTCTGGAGATGGTATCTTGTCGCCTTGTCATTTTTACGTCCCGCTTTTCTCGTTGTGAGGTCCGTCCCATCCTCTCACCTCACCCTCAGTGTTGCCAAGTATCAAATAGTTCATGACATTTCCGGAAGAACTGCGCTCAAAACAACAGGTGTGCTCCTCAGTTAAAAACATCCATTCGCTCACTATGCACAATTCTCTGGAAGAGCACACCCCATTATTGTATGGACCCTTCATCCAAAAATGTCCTAAATTAACGTTTAAAGTGTTGACGTCATTGAATCACTGAAACAGCTTATGAATGGTCTATTTAAATCTCCCGCTCGGCGAACCAGCCCCTGAATGGTCCGTTGGAACAATTAACCTGCTCTTCTCTAAAAGAAAGTCTGTTGATATTTATACTGTGAGTGAATTTTTACTCCACATCTGACAACATTGCTCTTGTCGCGTTGCGTCGCCGCTGGAGCTTGTTAGGTTAGGTCTGTCGCGCGATTGAAATTTAAGTAGCTTCAAATTCTTTTGCCCATTCCCACTCTCATTCCCACGAGTACAGGTGGGTACGTCGAATTTATTCGTATCTTCAAATAATCATAAGCCAACAGTTCACAAGATATCCGAAAAAGTTTAGATCTGCCGATCTGAATCAGCTTGGTTTTGTGTAATAACCTGTCTAATATTAGTAACGTAGTTCATGAATCACTGCTGAGAAAATTCCAGTCTATCGGTGGACCATTCCCTGTTTCGTAAGATCTCTATTTTTGGATTTAATGTCACAAGTTCTTCAAAATGTGTTTGAAATATTCCACGCGCATTTTATTGTTGTAAGGGTTGAAATAGTGCGTTTACTGTTAAGCAGCCGTAGAAAGTCTTTTGTTAAGGGGGGGGGGTTGCTGCAGGGGTTGCTGCAATGTATATTGCAAAGAATGAACGGAGTGTTGGTTTTTATGTAAGAACCAGCGAAAGAAGAAGAAAAAAAGGTTAAACTTTTTTAACTTCCGAAATCCGCACGTGGAACTACCCGGGTTAATTAGTTAATATGGAGTTTTAATGCTGTTGTATGATGAAGTTTTCTGATGATACCATAAGAATAACTGCAAATTGCACAGTTAAAATCAACCTTAAAGCCACAGTGTCCGCAATTTCAATCTAATTGCCTTGTGGCTGTACAGTCGGGGACAAAAAGAATGTCAGACGGCTCCTTGAGGTAGGCCATCTGCAATGCTTAAAATTTATTGAGACAAGTATTGCGGGATTTGCGGGTGGCCTACATCAAGGAGACGTCTGACATTATTTTTGTCCTCGACTGTACCTAAAATTAGAAAAAAAGGAGAGAGCAGAGTTTTACGAGTATTTTCTTTTCTTTGTATTTTGTTGATATATTTAGTATAATTTTACGTTCATTCTATAATAATCTGTGCTCTGATATTCGTTATTGTAACATGACTAAAATCTCTTGCAAATTAAAACAGGAACTATAGCGTTATCACCCATACATTCATAGCGCGTATCCATCCCTTCCGTCAAATTTAAGCAGTTTTTTAAATAGCCTTGAAAGCCCCCCCTATCCCCTTCGCAACCCGGTTTTCTCAATGAAGAGACGGGATCGTAAATAAGCTATCTATTTGTTATCACGTATCTATCAGCGTTGCGATGAAGTTTCAAGTCAAACTCTACTCTGTCCAAGCGTAGCTCTGTGTCAGCGTACATTGCGGATTGACTGTTTCCAAATTGAAGGCGTTTTTTTCGTCTAGTATTCATAATGCGATTGCGATGCGATAGTGGTGTAACATACATATATACGCGTGAACAGAATTTTTCACCGCTCTCAAATAGACGCAAATATTTTGAATGAATGCCTGCACACCGTCATTTGTTCCGCCATACATCCATTCTTATTTCCATACACCGCAATGTGAAAACTTTTTTATTTTATTTTTTATTTTAATACTTATTAATCTTGCAGGGCATTTTTTTTTTTATATTTTGAACTAGGTTGATTGAAAGATAAATGATGTAAAAGCGTATACGTAGCATTTTACCTATATTCCCCCACGATTATTATTTTTGCACACCAAATCTGCAATCTTCTCTTTACTCTATAAGCATCAGTCGAAGTAGGGGGAGGGGAATCCATCGATTTCATAATTTTTATAAACTTTCAAAATTTTTAAACGTTTGCTTTAACTTCGACTTTTTGTTTCGACGGGGAAGAACCTTATTAATTTTGTACCGGATGCGAAATAACTACTCGAATCGGCTGTAAAAGAACATGGAGGGGAGGGGTTTCAGGGATTTTCCTTTATTTGTTTGTTCAGAATTTCTCCGTTTTAGGGCTCATCATCAGTGATTTACCCACAATGTTTCACTGAGGAGGGGTGGAAGGAGGCAGGCGCGTCTTTGTAATTTGGAGCGTCTCAGTAGGTAATAATCAAGGTTTGACTAAGTTTTTATCTGCCTCGCTGATCCTTTCGTCCTTATTTCCCTAGCCGATTAAAGGCTCATTAATGACCTTTAAATTCGAAACTACTAGGGGGTTTTCAATGTTGTTATCGTGTCCCATTTGTTGCAAATAAGCTATGGCAATAGTGTTATTGGCTAAACCTGGCAACTCTACCGCAAGTTTCAGTCAAACTTTTTCTACTTTTCGGGCTCATCGCTGATTTTTTCCCCCTAAAACCACTGGTTCCTATATAAACATTTAAAAGTACACTAGACACACATTATTTTAAACACTCTTTTCCAAACTGTCTGTACTGAATTACAATGCTAAAAGAATGATACGTCATAGTAAAAAGACCGCATTACCTTTTCTAGGCATCAAAAAATTAGGTAGTGTCGAAGGCCTTTAGAAATCTCTGAGGCACCGCGCACCGCCTCAGCGCATCCGCGGTTGTACCGGACTGCAAGCATCCTAGTTATTTGAATCCTCTCTAAGGCCGATACCGACTGCAATCCCGACGATAAATCAAAATTCGTCGGTCGGTTACCGATCGTCGGCCCTTACCGCCTCATAGACATTTTAGAAAATTTCATTCGATTAATCGGAGTCGAGTTAATCGATACCGATGGGCATGGTCGTGTGTCCGGCTTAAATCGGTAGTGAATTCCGTGATGCCGTCCATGGTTGCCGATGTTCGCAGAAAAAATAGACAAATTGCTTTGCGGTAGCGCTGACAAAATTTTTGGTAGAAAAATGACCTAGCAAAAAACTTTATTAGAGCTAACCAAAGGTTTTTACGCCCAACTAAAGAGCTCTTGCTGGGTGAACCGAAGATTTGGTTGGTTCAATTAAAGTCTTTGATCGGGTCATTTTTCTACCAAAGGTTTTGTCAGTGCTACCAAAATATTTTTTTTCTGTTACTTCTTTCGAGCAACGATACGGACGCAGTGCCGGCTGCCGCGTAGATGTGACTCGTAGTAAATGAAATTATTACAGGAAATGCGATTTGTTCAACAATATGGTAGAAAAAAGCACTTCTTTGTTTAAAAAAAAAAAAATATTCTTAGTCCTGACGGTAGTAATTTTTTTTTTAAACTTTTGACTTAGAAATTATACTTTCTTTAAAAGTACGTAAATGGATTTGTTGCAAACCTTTGCGCTACAATGTTATGGAGGGTCGATTAATATGTAAAATCTCGCGAAAATCATATTGAAAGCATTGAAAAGTCTCAAAGTCTACTCACAAACTTATTGATTGCGTCTGACAAATTTCCAAAAATGCGGTCGGAAACCGTTAGAAATGTTCACTCCGTCTCCGGTTACATAAAAGCCAAGATTTCTCTCGGTATATAGTTTTCGGAGTAAGATATTTGAGGAGTAAAAAATGGTGCGAAAAGGATGAAAATAGAAAGTCATAATTTTTACTTCTCCGGAGTTTAAAAATGATGATACTCCACCGAGGAGGCGTGCACACTCTTTTAGATTTCTCTCGGTATATAGTTTTCGGAGTAAGATATTTGAGGAGTAAAAATGGTGCGAAAAGGATGAAATAGAAAGTCATAATTTTTACTTCTCCGGATTTAAAAATGATGATACTCCACCGAGGAGGCGTGCACACTCTTTTCGATAGTTTTCCGCTCATTACTCCAGGACACTTTTAATCTACTTCCTATGAGAGTAAAATGTACCCTCTTTTTTATGTTCGTTCCAATTTTCACTTCGGAATTTTTGGCGGACTTAACAGTGAATAAGCGGGCCACAACGAGAAAGTCCCGTCTAATTATTGCAGCTTTGAAGGGAACACGGGTATTCTAATCTACTTACCTATCTCTTTTTGACTCTCAAATAATTTTTCTTGATTAAAAGTCAATCTGGCAACGTTTGGGCTCACAATCAGAAATTTTGAAGAACTCAGGTTAAATATACTCTCTAGTACGAGCTCCTCCTCCTCATAAGGTATCCGGTATGGTATACTCAATACCCATGCACCATCCTACGAGCCTTGGTACGAAGCTCTGTCGGACTACTTTGCTTTCGGATTAACCGGAAAATAATTGCTTGATCGCTTGTTTCGGAATGTTTGTGCTTACGACGCGACGCTATGCTGCATTATACGGTATCAAATAATTGAAAATGAGATTCATAGATTTTTGTCTCAATGCAATGCTCTGTGATTTTAGGTTCATGTTGCATTTCGCGTAGTCGCGTGAGAGTAGAAGTATACGATGCGACGAACATCGTTTATTGATATAACAGGAGTACCCCACAAATTAGATGGATATAATTATGTCAATCAGCAGGGGTCTTAGATTTTTTGGGACAGAGGGTTGCCGTTTTACGTGAATTAAACTGAGTTTCCTCATTCATTGGCGAACCCAGAGATTACTAAGCCTAAGAGATATGGCATAACGATTCAAAAAGTGTTGTTCGACTCTTACGAAGTATGCAATGAGGCGTACGCTGGTGACCGTAAACATTGTTACTACTTTTGTTGTTTGAAATGAGGTTTGATAGTAACGCCACTAACTAAATTAATAAGATTAATAAAGTTTTTGGAAAGTTTAATGAGCTCTCAGTATATTTTGAACGTGAATTTGAAAATCTAATTCCCTTTAATCATTCCATCGGCCATTAAATGACAAACATTTAGATGCTTCAGAGAATTTAACCTCATCTCCAACAACATGAATAACAACAATGTTTACGGTCACCAGCGTACTGCACGTTGCATCACGGCCATTTTGCAGGCGTTTTTTACGGAGCCCGGCCAACGGTTTCTCAACAAGGCGGAGAAACCTCTTAGGCTTAGTAATCTCTGGGCGAACCCATAGGTTTCGGTGTCAAAAAGATTATTCAGTTCAATGGATCTGTTGCAGACTTTTGCTGCAGCATTATGGAGGGCCGATCCTTGTGAAAAGTTGCGTGGAAATTAAATCTCAAGCACCGAAAAGTCCACAAATCCCCTCACAAACTCAGTAATTGTTTTACAAGATTAAAATATGGCGGTCAAATGAGCGCCATCTGATGTGAACCTATGGTTTGTGTGAAGTGTCTCGTATTACTTGTTCCGTCTCAAATGAGTCCGACAAAGTGGCTCTCTCTACATGCGCAAATGAGTTCGATGTACTAGATTAGTTTATCCCTGCTGACTTCAGTTTGTCTTTTTTTTCTCTCTCTTCCGTATTATTCTTGAGCTGTAAAAATCCCTTGAAAATTAATCGCTGAGTTCCCGAGAATTTCTTAACACCAATCTGACTGTATTTTACACCTGAAACAGTGGCGAAGATTTGGAATGATACGTGATCTACAGAGCCTCGGCCGAATTTCATCGTGAACGCCTGAACGGGTTCCCCCCAGGGGTCTCGGCCCGAATATCCCGCGAGTGTTAATTCGACCCTTGAACGCATCTTGAGAATTCAATTTGTGGGACTCCGTTCTGTGAAACAATAAGAATCGACAAATTAAATTACTGCGCCTGTCTACCCCCTCCCCTCCCCTCTTATCCTGCCCTCTCCATGATGGGTTCTTTATTCTTCACGGCCCTGGATCCAAAAAAAACTAAGCGCCTCATGCATTCCCGATGCACGGTGTATTTCGTGTATTCAACGGTTCTCTGGGTCAAAAACGTTTAGATCTGTCTGGCGTTGGATTTGAATTAAGATGGTATAAGCAGTATGATAACTCCTGCATCAACGCTTTAACGCAACCCGCGTTACAAGTAAAAACAACGCACTATTTCCTTTCTCTTCTATGTCCGTTCACAATCGAGAAAGGTTCGGGCCACATGTGCAATGCAGGTTGCGTCAAATCGTCGACGCAGGACTCATGCCACTGCTTGTAAGTACAGTCATCTAACTAAAAAATGTCAGTCGAGGGGTCGACCTCTATTCTCTAGTATCAAATTATCTTTTTTATTGTAATACTTACTTCTTGTTTAATTCGCATATTTTCTCATAATTTAGGGATGGATAAATAAGTAATCGACATTAAATTGAAGATCTTTTATATTTTTAACGATATACTGTAGAATTAATGTAAGATTCACCGAATAGTATAGCAATGCTTGATTTTAATCAGTAGACTGTAAAAATAAGAGAGCAAACCGCTATTATTTTGCTATTATTTGTATTTCGCTCTCGTAACTATGGATTTTTTACGGTTTTTACTCGTCACAAACTGACGTGCGGATTCAGTGACGTAGGGTAAAATTGGGTAACATTGCATTCCGTCCATTTATATCCGTGTGAAATATCGATTCGAGGGAGTGCACTGTGCACCCTCGAATAGTTCGACCCTTTTCACGGGTCTAAATAAAATTTACAAAATACGGTGTTGTCTTATGACACGCGACGCGACGCCTTCGCCTCTGTGTGTATAGCAATCGATTTTTTTTTTTTTTCTCATGATGAGTTTCCTTAAGCCTCTGGTGAGTCTGTGTCCTTGAGAATACGTTGGACCTTAACCACTTTCATTCGTTCAAGTTATAGGGTTGGATAATATTAAGCCCCCTCCTTCCCCTCGCACCTCGGGGGGTCTCACACGGCCACAGCTATGAATGAAAGAAATCGAGCCCTAAGAAAAAAACAAATTGTGGTCATGAATGCTTGGATTGAAAGTTTTCAGCCCCCCATAATTCTTTTTTGGTTGGTACTTGTTTAGTGCGTGCTCGAAGCGAACCTCTGTTTTGATTTTTATTTATAATACCACTAAGCGAGGCACAATGAGTGGATCGAAGTTCAAAATTCGGCCGTAGTTTCGAAGTGTATGAATGGCCATCAGGCACCCTGTCACGCCGCGCCGCACAGTGGAGTGCAGGGCTGCCGTTTTGCGTATAATTAATCGCGCATTTTTCAATTCACCGATGATTCCACCGGTTGAGAAAATAGTTTAATTCAGTGTATGACTGTAATGCACGGAAATGCTCGGATCTGTAATCTTTTCTCAATCGGTGGAGTCGTCGATGACTTTAAAAAATTTGCGGATATTTTAATTAATTAACAGAGTTTTCACCGATTGAGAAGAGATTACAAATCAGCGTATTTTCGTGCATTTCAGTCATACATTGAATTGAATTGTGTAATAATTTTTTTTTTATGTTTACTTTCCACTGTGCGCCGTGCCGCAACACACTAACACACCATGCAGTGTCCAGTCTATACTGGCCCAGCATAGCGATAGTGTCTCTCCAGGCCGCAAGTAAGGGAAGAGCAGTGGATAGTTAGGGACTCCAGTTAACCCCGCTGAGAAAGGAATTCCTCCACTCACGGTAGTCCCCTCCCCCTCCCTTCTCTCGGGTTTTTTTTTTTAGTCCGATTTCCTCTCTTTTCGACGATTTACGAGTACACGGGTTCTTTTTTGTGTATCCATCTTCCCGCTGGATTCCCAGATCGGGTTATTCAGTATTTTGAAGCTGGAGGATTAGTGAGGAAATGTTCACTCATTAATAAAATTGAATGTTTTCAACGGAGGAAATTGGTACTATTGAGGAAATAATACGACGTTAGTCGTTTTTGAAATACTTTGCTGTTCGATTAAACGTCTTCATTTACTTGTTTGTTCAAAGACCATGCAGGCATTTATTCGGGCTCTGCAGTATGCATTATGAACACAATACTGTTTAATTGAACGTGATCACAATTAAAATTGGATCACCAAACTATGGGGCTCTTGCAAACTTTTGCTACAAGGGAAATTGAAGAGTTGATTCTTGCATAAAAACCTGTAAAAATGAAGTATGAGCACACTAAAAAATCACGAAATCCACTCTCAGAATCGGGCTTAATGGCGGAGAAGACGCATGGTTTCAGGGAGATTCCTATCTAAATGAGACATACTCTGTATTCCGTAGAGAAAGTGAACATAATAGACAGGAATCTCCCATGATACCTGCGTTGAACCGCCTTTACGATCTTGCCGTTTATAGCAGTTTATGTGAGTTTATTACTGCATTTTTAAGACTTTCTTAGTGTTTTTATTTTTGTGATTTCCCGATGGTCATTACATCAGATTGGACTGTTTATTTTTTTGCTCACATTACAGCAAAAGTTTGCAAGAGCCCCATTCGTTCGTTTTACTCTATTTCACGACTTTTCCCCGCGTAAGAAATTGGATCCAAATTCGCTACTAATTTATGCTACTTTACAAGCTGCTCGAACTGATTTTATTTCACCAATGGCTCCCACGTATATATACCTTCCACTTATTTTAATCTTCAACGAAATTTTTGAACTATTATCGCTCATTAATTTACAATCACACTTGCATACGTAGCGAAGAAAGTGCTGTGTCTTTTCCTTGTCTCACTAACGATAATTGAGCGCTGAATTTTATGATGTTTGCTCATCACCGCCTTGTCACCGCGTGTGATACCTCGATAAATTTTCGAGATGAAGATGGGTTAGAATGACTGAATGTTCTTGAGTGTGTGTCATGTACTATGTATGACCTCTATCAAATCTCGGCAATTTTTTTTTAACAATTTTGCGGCTTTCAAGTGTTTGATATAATTAAGCGAAACTCCACTTGCAGTACATCTTAAAAAACCAAAAATTATTTTGAATGGAGAGAAAAAAACTTGGCAAAAATCATTTCAAGCAGGGGACTTTCTTTTGTGAGTCTTAGTACGTTAAAGCGGCGCTGTGTCGAAGGAATCGTGAGTTTGACAAGGACAAAACATGGATCCTTCATTCGGTATAACTGTGATAATGAATGACCTTATGGTGATGTTTGAAGAGTTGAGTTAGAGTGATAGGTATTTTAAGATACGGGGTCGTGGAGTCGAGTGCAATAAAATGTGAGAGAATAGGTTGTTTATTTATTATTGTAATATTGTAAATTCGCATTCAAAAATGTGGATCCAATTTTTCCAATTTGGACCCATGAGTAACTTTACAAGAGTGAGCGAAACTAAACAAATTCTTTGGATTCAATTTGGATTGTGGAAATCATCACTAAAACGCATTAGGGTTTCTGATCTGTCATCCTCCAGATCTGCTCCAGATAAGCGCGGGCTGTGATCTTCCTTCTCTTCAAGTTCTTAGTTAAGGTTAAATGCATACTAAGTTTTGACCCCCAAAAATTTAAAGATCTTTTGCTAATTTTCATAATAACACGAAACTTTTCCAATAAAGCAGTTAACCCTTTCATGCAGGCATTGTGGGACTTGAATTTTTTTTGAGATTTTTTGAGACCGTTCAAGAGAGGAACATTTTCTAAGAATTTTGATGGGTCACACAATTTTTTGCAAAATGTATCTACTTTTTAATTCCACTTAATCCCATGTTACATAAAATGGTACACATTTGTGTATCACTTCCCGTGAAAGTATGTTGTAACTTTAAAAAATCCGATTAGGATCTGCCTTATCTCTCATACCGTGCATTCCTCATTTCACTCATTTGGTTCCTTTTTCTGGTATTTTAAGCAAGACGGAATGTATTTTGAACGAATTAGAAGGTGTCTCTCAAAATTTAAAAATACTTTTTGTTTTTGTTGCAGGTATGGTTATCTCCTTATTTAGTATGCAGTGTTTCAGTTTTATCATCGTATCATACAGTAAGATATCCGTTCATTCTTTTTGGCACATTTTCAGTACTTTTCATTATAGATCTATTACCTCGAGCATGCATGCAGGGTTGATTCGCCCATCCGACCGCCGTCTTAGGCTTTCATTGAGACACCTTTTGTGGGTTTATTAGTGGATTTTGAGACTTATCGATGATTTCAATGTGAGTTTTACGCAATTTTACCGAAGAATCGACCTTCCGTAATTCTGCAGCAAAGTTTGAAATCAGATCTATTGTTGGGTATTCTTGGGTAAAACTACTTTCTTGATAGAAGTGAGAAGAGGTTGCATCACTCATTATTTTTACGATTTGAGATCACAAACCTAGAGGTTGTTGGTTTAATGTAAACTTTGGTTGTATTTTACATCTATTTTGTTAGATATTTCATTTCATCTTATTTTATTTTATTTTATTTTTCTCCAACGTCAACAAAATGAATTTCAAGCCGATCGCGTCGGCAGAGTATGTGTATTTCCTCGCCACAACTACCATAGATTTGTCCACTCACAATCAGCTCATACGGAACCGGGAACCAGTCACTAGTCACAATCGAAACTTTTGCGATTTCCATAAATCGCCTTTTCAAAAGAATCGAAACGGCAAAACATTTCCCCCGTCAACATGTCCGCTTTGCGAAGAAACTGTTTCTATTATCGCTCGAATTTGGCCGCGGAGTCGTGTGTCTCTATGTGAATGTGCGAGTCGAACATGCTTTAAGTAATGTTCGCGTGAGTAAGTAAATATAGCTCGGGGAAAAAAGTTTATTTTGTGTGGGTGGCTATTCGGGAAGACCGTTTTATAGATTTCAACCACTGCCTTAGATTGAGACGTCTCGCTTCGCGCCCCAGACATTTTAATAAAAATGTTACCGCTGAAACCCTTCTCCTTCTCTCTCGCCCCCCCCCCCCCCCCCCCCCCTGCGTCTTCTGTCGACAGATAAACCTTACTTTAAGCGGGACGATAGAGCGAGAGAGAAAAAAAAAAGGGGGGAAAAACTTTTTGCATGGACGTAGGTGGAGCTTTAATGTTACAAGTTGGAACTTTCGATATCGGAACTGGAGAAACCGATAAGTTGGAAATTATGATTTTGAGTCGGGCGTTTCAGTCAAGTCTCCAAGTTTGTTTTCGGATTCCTCCTCGAAGTTCATAAAGAGTCAAACTACTTGGCAGTTATTTCCGCCGAGGTTCCCGTTAAGAAATACTTCCCGCCTTGCATATCTCTCCCTCCCCTTTATCCCTCCTCCTCCCTCTCGTCTTTCGCACACCCCTCTCGCTTTTCCCTCCTCTGACGGTCCTGTTTTTTTTTTTTTTTTTTTTTTTTTTTTTTTTTTTTTAAGTGTTATGAGCTTTCGTGCTGTCCCTCTGTTTGTTTCCCCCAAAGTTTTGCGGTTTTCTTCTCTTTTTTTTTTCTTTTTCCCGGGCTCGATATTTGTGCGAACAGGAAGTCGTGTGGGTTGTCGTTTGTAGCCAGGAAATTGTTAACGGCGATATCATAATAGATTCATCCCACTTTAAGCATGTCATGATCCGAGGGCAAGTGGGTATGAGCACTCCAATGTTGGTATGTGTTTGTGGTTCAGATTAGCCCATTCACCAAT